>JASAND010031318.1:0-50252 GCA_030248195.1 Trissonchulus latispiculum
ACATCGACATAGCATAGCATACCCCCCCCCCTCCGTTTGGTGGGGGGTATCCAAAAAGAGGTCCCCGTTTGGTGGGGGGTAGCCAACAGCCAATCAGATTGCAGAAACCCCCCCCCCTCCGTTTGGTGGGGGGTAGAGCAAGGGATTACGGTAGTTTTTGTTCTATTCGAAAATGGGTCCCCGTTTGGGGGGGGGGGGTCGCTCAAGCAGGCTAAGTTTTGCTCATTCTGATTGGCTGTTGGCGACCCCCCAAACGGGGACCACTTTTGGGACCCCCCCCCCCCCAAACGGGTACCCATTTTGCATACCCCCACCAAACGGGGACCTCTTGTGTCGACCCCCCCCCAAACGGGGACCCTTTTTCAAAAGCCAGAATCAGCCTGCCTACCCCCCCCCCCCCCACCAAACGGGGAGGGGGTTTCTGCAATCTAATTGGCTGTTGCCTACCCCCCCCCCCACCAAACGGGGAGGGGGTATAATTTGGCGACCCCCCCCCCAAACGGGGGAACATTCGCGTATTGTGGTCGGAGCACCGTTACGCAATGCCAAGAAGAGGAGCCCTCTAGTGGCTTTCTTCTTCTAATATATAGAAGAAAATCATGGACTCTTGATGATATGCTATGGCGAACGTGCTAGAGAAGCTGGGACCTCGATAGAGATGAGGATTTTGGATCGCGGCTCGGGGGGGCGCGGCGCGCGCCCCGAGCCGAGCCGAGCCGGCAGCAATTTCTCCCGAGCCGAGCCGAGCCGGAGAACTGAAGCTCCGAGCCGAGCCGAGCCGACCACAACAAAAAGTAGTAATTCGACCAAATTTCCCTGCTATATTTTCGAACTTGTTTAAGTAAAATTGCCAATAATTTCAGTGAAGACTAATAATAATTGCCAATAATTTTCTTTAACTTTCTCGATACCTTCCAAGCAAAATGTTAATCTTAATATTAGGCTGTCCTTGACGCCAACTTGTGTATGGTATTGTCTTTAGCGAAAGCGTCTTCTAAAATGTGACTACAGTTTGGGAACGAATTCCAACTTAAGCTTGGTTCGATTGTGCCCGAGTGGCTCAATCGGTAGAGCGTTGGCCTAGACAGCCAAAGGTTGTGGGTTCGATCCCCACCTCGGGCCCGAATTTTTCGGGTCGGAGGTGCTGTAGTGACAATCTTAGTTTCGTTTGTTCTTTCATTTGTGTATGGTATTGATATACTTTTAGTAAGAAAAACTTTTGACTTATTTCATTTTTTCGTCTCAGTTTTGGTTTCATAAAAATCTTACCTGTAAATTCCATTATTCCGCGTTTCTGGGTATTTGTAGTATATATATATTTTTATTTTATCAGATAGCGAAAAAGTTGTAACTGCTTCTAGTATTCGAGTATATAATATGATCTTGAGAGGCTAAAGATAAATCTTAACTTGTAATCATAACTGGTTACGACTTCGTTAATAAGTTTGGCTTAGACAACAAGGAACAAAATATAAAAATTCCATGCAATATGGCGAATTTGAAATTTCAAGCTTGGCGAGCCGAGCCGAGCCGAGCCGACCCACTTTCAAAATTTTTCCAAGCCGAGCCGAGCCAAGCCGGGTATGACCGCGAGCCGAGCCGAGACGAGCCGACCTCACTTTCTCGCGAGCCGAGCCTCTCTCTCGATCGGCTAGTCTAGTAGAATCAGTAGATAGGCAAAGTTTTGAAGATAAAGTATATTTTCTTGTAACAAGTTCATAAAAGTCCAGGCCATTCTAGTTTTATTTCTTACAGCAGCGTGGCGGTTACCGCAACAGTTTTTATAGAATAAGGTCATCTCCAAACTTGGATAAGATTGCAAGCTACCACATTAGCGGTTTATACATCCCATCACATAGCTTTATTCTAACAAATAAAATCAGGAATTATCATAACTTCTCCGGCTATGTCGAAATCCCAAGCTTGACATTAATAATTCTTCACTGAAAGCAGCTTCCAAACCCTTTTTGGAAAGGTAGATTTGCCGGCTATACTAAGCTGTCCAGAGATTATTTTCGCACAAACGACTTGTCAGTTAATGCAGAATCATCAAATGCGGAATGCAGGAGCATCAAAGGCAAAAGAATGCACCAATGACTATGTCAGAGAGATATATATACTACTGAATTATTTTTCACTGAAGATTCAACCCAAGTCTAAATGATTTGATAACAGAAAGCAATTATTATAATGTAACTCAAAACAGTCGAGTTAGAAAAAAATTTAAAATTCCATGCTAACTGCATAAAATTTAGCGTAAAATTGGTGTGAACAAAATTGTTTGTTGACCCGCTCTGACCGGCGAGTACCCACTGACATGAATGTCGACCAGCGCGGACCCACTGCCAACTCTGGTCTATGCTATTCAACACAGCAAGCAAGCAAGGGGGAAGAGCTCCTTTTGTAGCGCTTCTACCAGGGCTGGCGGATCAGGAAGAAACCAAGGACAAGCCCGAACGGGAGGCGTCAGGCACCCTCGTACCCACGAAACCAGGACCTAGAAGAGAGAAGGGAAGAGGGAGGTTCAGCTTTTCACTCACCATTGAAAGTAAAGAATTGGTCCCACCGGGGATCGAACCACGGCCCTTCTGCTCTAGAGTCAGACATGCTAAACCACTACACCACGGGACCATCAGCTGAACTCCCATTGCAGGCTTATCAACCTTTCCTATGCCTGCTTCCCTTACATCTCCCCCGGGTTTCAATTAAGACGCGTCCCGCGGCTTACTCAACTCGGAATCGAACCGAGAGCGCATCCAGCGCAGGGCATTCTGAGCCCAAGGGATCCGTGCTCCCCCGACACACGTTCCAGACCCCTTTTAGATCCAACCAACCAGAAGCAACTACTGGGGGACCGGAGACAGGAGTCCAATCCGGGTCCTGAGGCAGCCTCGACACATGTAGCGCTTCTACCAGGGCTGGCGGATCAGGAAGAAACCAAGGACAAGCCCGAACGGGAGGCGTCAGGCACCCTCGTACCCACGAAACCAGGACCTAGAAGAGAGAAGGGAAGAGGGAGGTTCAGCTTTTCACTCACCATTGAAAATAAAGAATTGGTCCCGCCGGGGATCGAACCACGGCCCTTCTGCTCTAGAGTCAGACATGCTAAACCACTACACCACGGGACCATCAGCTGAACTCCCATTGCAGGCTTATCAACCTTTCCTATGCCTGCTTCCCTTACACTTTAGCAATGCAGTCAGTTTTACAAGGAAAGTGCTTCATTTAGCCTTCCTATGTTTTATAGAATTTCTTGGAATAGATAATTACATAGCGACGCTTAGTTGAAACTTTCGTGAAATTACATCTCTTATTAAACCATCATCAAATATACGTCATAATCATTTCATCGTCATCACTATCCTCACTAACGTCATCATTTCACCGCTTATCACACAAATGACCTGGTAGCTAATTTAGCTAAATTAACCTCCAAGCCTTGCGATCTGAATAATTCGAGCAGAGGGATTCGAACTCACAACTTTTCCCTCGAATCGATTCCACGACTAAGGCATCTTTCTTTTCTCTTAATGACGAAAGGACGTTCCAAACTTTCTGTTTAAGGTGCCGGCATGGCATTGTGCAAATCTGACCCTACAGGCTTCAATTATTTATGCAACTGGATGAAAGCTTCCAAACATATTATTTTGGTGCTCTTTAACATTATGGGACCAGTCCCACACTTTTAGGTAAAAAGAAACGAAAGTTTTGGCTTTTGGCCTTATTCTCACATTTGGTACATTTTCTGGAGCATTAAGACCGGTTGAGCCAAATCCAAAAAACCTTCAGCCCACATGTCCTTCATATCATGGCACACAAAAAACTTTTGGCTTTTTTAAAACAAAGAATTCTACATTTTTGAGAAATCGATTTTCAAGTTTGATAAATTTATCAATTTATCAATTTATTTCCTGCAAGTGCCCAAATTGCTGACTTTACTTTCAGATTTTTTTAAAACCGATGCTGCCTAATTCTCCAGTGGCTGTATTCTAGGAGAGAATTCCTCATAAAATTCCTTTAAAAGGCAAAAATATTAGTTCCATAGTTACTGTGCTTAGGTGTAGGCAATAGGTTAGGTATACATACATAAGTACATGAGCCAGACATTCGAGTTAGCTGGGAAGCTCAGGTAAATGGGATGAGATGGGACAAGAGACGTAGGCAGGTGCTCATTTTATGCAAATTAAGTAGTTCAATATTTCGATGTTGAAACTAGCATAGCGAAACGAAGCGAAAACGAGTTTCCACAACCTGTATTGCTTTTTCCAATTTCCCTACACTGTTGCGTTAACTATATTCCTTTTCGCTCAAAAAGGAAATATTCCCGTTACAGATCATCCGAGTTAAACCTTCCTTTTAAGCTTGACCTATCAAGCAATTTTGGTATGTTTCACGCTGAGTTCATGGTAAAAAATTTTTGATCTCACTAAATTCTACTCTACTAATTGCTATTCTTGGAGCTATAATTTTCACGAGATTTCTTGGTTTTCTGGGTGTTCTTAATTCTTGTACAGATTTAGTCTATAACTATGTGTAATTTTCTTTTGGATGCGGGTTCTTAACTCTTCGAAGAGATTTCGTCCGTAAGTATATAGAAATATCTCGTTTAAAATATTTTTGATCCCCTACTAGCTAGTTTTAATTTTTACTTGAGGTACTGAGGAGTGGAGGCTGGGGATTCCTAAAATAGTGTGCATTCTGGTCTTGGATATATCATGACCTTGTTCGCCTTGTCCTCAGCTTTCGACTGATATTGTGGACATTGCGTGTAGTATGCACTCAAATTTCAATCTAAATTTTTCTGAAAAAAACCAGGAGGAACCCCCCTCCCCAGTATATACAACGGATTAAAGGCTACAAAAATTTGATGGTTCAGATACAGATACACGCACTACAAGCATATCATGGCACTTGAAGTGTCTGATAGATTAGCCATGTAGCCGTAGCTCCCAAGTAGTGGATACAAATTCATGAAAAATTGAGAACCTCCTTTTTGATGAAGGCTCTTTGGGGTTCTACTTTGATGGGCCGATCAAGGGAGCAAATCGAAACTTTTTGTCTATTTAGTTTAGTTGTATATACTGAGATTTTGTTTTTGTTTTTGCTTTAGTTTCAGGATTTGTTAAATGAGAACCCATCAACCTGGAGTTCTTTTGCGAAGATTTCTTCATTTTATTGTCCCAATAGTGACTGTGCCAGTCATCTTTATTTTATCAGCGTTCATTGGCCTAAAGCAATTTATTCTAAGCTTTATCACAATTTGCGATTCAGAGGATAAGCACGTGGTTATCAGCGGCTGTGACAGCGGATTTGGTGAAATAGTTGCCAAAAAGTTGTTGGAAAAGAAATTTTTCGTCCATGCGGGATGTTTTTCGAAAACTGGACAGGCTAGTCTTAAACAGTATGGAAAAGAAAGACAATCGGAAAAGCTTCAGGTATTTCCGTTGGATATCACAAGCGATGAGAGCGTGTCTGCCGCTACCAATGCCGTAATGGAGAAAGTACCATCAAAAGGTTTGTGCCAACTGCAGTTGTTAATGTAATTAAGTTTTCGCAAACAAACCAGTCAGTTAACACTGTCATTCTCATAGGCATGTAACCCTAAACAGCGAAATTTAATGGGTTTTCAAAGTGAGTCACGTGACTTGTAGTACCTTAACTATGGAGGGAGACGGTCACAGTTAGTTCATTTAAAATTCTACTGTGATAATGTTGTGGCTGTTATAGTTGAACGTTAGATTTTTGACTTTATTTATTTGACAGAGAGTAGCACGACACAGTGCTGTCTTAGGAGGTCAAAAACGTCATTGAACAATCAAGTCATGGGAAATTGAACATATGTAGAAAAATTGACCAACATTAACAACTTACTGGGACCGTCTACCGGCGACTAGAGGTTGGGTGTTCAAATCCCGCCGAGGACGCATTTTTTGGTATTTTAGTGGGAAATATTTGGAATTTTGGTGGGAAGACATTTCATTTTATTTCTATTTTTATTTTTATATAATGCAATCGGTCGGAACCTGAGCCTACATTGCAAGCGTGGTTCATGCATAGTGTCATGAACATTGGTATATGAACTCTAGTCTAGCTAGCTTTCTGCTAATAAGTCAAACTTGTTTCTTCAGAAATTTGGGCGCTTATCAACAATGCCGGGACAGGTTGCGGTGGTGCCTTTGAACGATGGAGGACAGTCGGAGAGTATGAAAATATTATGAATATCAACTTTTTCGGTCACGTCCGAATGACTCAAGCTTTCTTACCGTTCATATCGAACAGTATTGATCGATCCCGACTTGTCTTCGTCTCAAGCATTTACGCTGTCATCCCCAGCGAATATTTTGCGCCCTACATTGCCTCGAAGCATGCCTTGTTGGGTTATGCCAAAAGTCTGAGGTACATTTTTGCACTTGTTTTCAGGTATAAGAGAATGCCACTAGGCAAGACATGCTCTTAGTTATCAGAGAAAAAACTATGCTCTCCTCGCCAACTGCTGATCCCCCCGCAAATTCATACCCATAACTTTAAACGAGATTCGCGTTTTAATGCTCGGAGCAGACACGCATAACTTGTGTTGCGAGCTTTAGCACGTACACATAGAGCGAGTGAGGGTACCACCTCCTTTCAATCAGGTACTGACTGGAGGGGGTGAGGGCGGAGGCCGCCAGGGTCTGATTGGCGGGGAGGCGGCTCAGCCGTTAGCGAACAGAGCACAGTTATTGCTCTGATAGCCAACTGAAAGCTTGCCTATTGGCATAGTCCTATCATTATGCACTCTTGGCGTAAACAAAATAAAGTGAGATTTAATGTTACTTCTACTTTTTTACATTTGGTTTTTCTGCTTTTGATGTCAATGGGGATCTAACTGTATAGCGATCACTGTGACCAAGAGTCCATAATAAATTACTTATATTATAGAAGAAGAGCAAGCCATTAGAGGGCTCCTCTTCTTGGCATTGCGTAACGGTGCTCCGACCACAATACGCGAATGTTCCCCCGTTTGGGGGGGGTCGACCAAATCGACAGCGCATACCCCCTTCCGTTTGGTGGGGGGGGTAGCCAAAAAGAGGTCCCCGTTTGGTGGGAGGGGGTAGGCAACAGCCAATCAGATTGCAGGAATCCCCCTCCGTTTGGGGGGGGGTCTAGCAAAGGATTACGGTAGTTTTTGTTCTATTCGAAAATGGGTCCCCGTTTGGGGGGGGTCACAAAAAGTGGTCCCCATTTGGGGGGAGGTCACAAAAAGTGGTCCCCGTTTGGGGGGGTCGCTGAAAGAGGTCCCCGTTTGGGGGGGGGGTCGCCAACAGCCAATCAGAATGAGCCAAACTTAGTCTGCTTGAGCGACCCCCCCCCAAACGGAGACCTCTTTCAGCGACCCTCCCCCCAAACGGGGACCACTTTCGGCTACCCCCCCCCCCAAACGGGGGAACATGCGCGTATTGTGGTCGGAGCACCGTTACGCAATGCCAAGAAGAGGAGCCCTCTAGTGGCTTACTATTCTTCTATAATAGAAGTAATTTATTATGGACTCTTGCTGTGACTTCTGTACTGATTTTTTCTTTGAAAACTTATTCAGAACTTCCCACCACTGTGCAGTAGTATTATAAGGCAATGTCTTGTTTATTTTAGGCTCGAGAAACTTCCAGTTGTTATCGTGTCTCCTGGCTTCCATCCAACCAATCTCGTCAATATTGAAAGAGTTTCCACTACTATGAAGGAAAGGTGGTCTAAATTGCCTACGGATGTAAAGTTGGCCGACGGCATCATAAATATTAATAAACGTATGTTATGTTTTAGTTTTCAACTTTTACAAGCTTAAACTGTATAAAAGCAAAAGTTGCTTCTGATAAAAGATGCAAAATAATAAAAAAAGTTAAGTCGAACACCGTAAAACTACTTACAAAATCCGCAATAGTTTTCCAGGCAAAATTTGTGTATGTATACTGAGTAAGAAGACAGACAAGCAGACAAAACAGCCACCGCTGAACTCTGCTGCCGTAGACTAATGATAACTGCAAGCGTGGAGGAAATTTCAGCACGGCAGATGTCTCACACAGTTTCCAAACAGAAAATTACCAAGAAAAGAAAATTAGGGTAGGCCTTTCAGCTAATTTAGACGCTCCTTGAATCGGACCCGTGTTAATGTATGTTTACTTGCCTTCCGCACAAACTGGCACCATCTTAGCAACTAAAATTAGGATGAAAAGCCGTGTTGTGTTAGCTTTAGTCGTATCACGGCACGGCGAACTGATACATGCTCAACGCGATTAACTAAACCCTTGTGGCGCCGGGTATTCGAAACTCGGACGAAATACAGGCCCAGGGGATTGGACCACGATTGGAAGATTGTCTCAGTTTACAGGGTTTCATTGGATCTTTGATCTTATATGCCATGGGCACCTACTTTAGCTAAGTTCCTTTAGCCGTTTAATCCTACCGCTAGCAAAATTAAAAATCAGTAGTAATTGATTATAAATGTGCTGATCAGTGGATATTTCTTTGATACATCCCCTGCAAAAAGTCGGCAGCATTGGCGATTCGTGTTTTGTCATTTGACTGACAATAGAAATGGGCACGGCGGGTGAAAAAAGTCCCTCTATGCCGGTTTCTGTTGCTCAGTCAAACTAATTTCACTCTAAACAAATCAATTTTGTAATTCTAAGCTAATCAGGAGAGCAGTAGTTAAACCGCCCCAGTTTGGATTTTTAAACTCGTAGGTTGAGATAGGCATGGGTGTGAAAAAGGTCCCCTGTGTTTATATCTCAATCTCGGTAAATTAACTAAGTACAAATTTTATTAAAACTATCAGCAGTATTGGAACTATCGGGGGATAGTTTTATCGACTAGACTATCTTTAGTTTCTAGCCTAAGCACCTTTTTCCATCTTTCCTATTTGAGTGCTCGCCTTCTCCCTCGGACTCCTTTCTGCAGCCTATTTTCTTTTACCCAAGGCTACATACCGAGCAAGCCCAGGAGTCTTCAGCCATCCTAGTCACTGTTGTCAAGCGGGGGGCTACTCTGGTTGGCTACTCTGGTTGGTTGCAATGACTTGGGGGTGACTGCAAGAACCGCACGGCAGTATGGTTTCGGGACCTTGTTTTCTGTCCTTGGTCTTCGCTTTTCCGCTTCTTGATTCCTTTTTATTGTCCTCGGAAAGCAGCACCTTTCGAGTCACAAGATGAACCACAATGATACTGAACCACTTACAAAAAACTCGGACGAACAGATCTAAAAGTCTAACGCAGGTGAACTCCTCAGTCGTCACAAAATGTAAGCGAGAACATGCATTAACGCATTTCAACCACAAAAAGACGATACACAATACCACCAAAGCGTATGTTTGCATAAAATATAAACCTGACTCTGCTGACACTTCCACATTATACTATTTAAGCAATATTTTAGATAACGCTTTGTTTAGATGTGAACCTGTTGCAACGATCCGTTGATGTTCCATTGAAATGGAATCATTCCGAAGACGTCGCCAAAGCAATCCTATCCGCCGTCCTGTCTCGATGGCCGGTGGATCACACCTGGGTTGGGATTGATGCGGCTTTAATTCGATTCGTCTGCTCCCTTCCTGAGCACTCCACGGAAGCTTTCACATCTGTCTTTCACGTGCTTCTTAAACTACGTCGATTATTTCGACGGACAGTGGAAAAGAAGAAAAGCAAGAGAACTAAGAACCTATGTAACTGATGCTGTTGTAGATTCAATGCCTTCATAAAAATTATCTGATAGCTTTTGTATGAGCAAACTGACGTAGTATGCGAAATAAAATATCTGAAATCTGCTAGGAAAATTTTTATTACATTAAGCCTCTTTTCCAGATGAAAAGGATCACTTCGGTCAAAGATCGATAGTCAAGGATTTCCGTCATTTTAACAATTTTGATTCTATTATTTTAATGACAACAACGCTCTTTCCAATGAGGTCGTTTTCAGCAACAACTGACAACTATTTACTCCATACGTTATTTTGACATGTTAACGAACGTTTAAGTTGATCCATGGTAGAACAAAAGCTGGCTTAAACTATACGTTTTCTATTTTCGTTACATATCACGTTGTTGTAACAATCGTTGTTTAACTATTGAGTTTTGATCCGTTATTCATACGTGTAATATTTCCTCATTAAATACGAAGTTTCCAAATTACTTCACACTTCATGCAAAAAATGCTACAAAGCAATATACAGTACTGTTCGAAAGCATCTTCCTCTGATGCCAGCATCAGCACCACTGATGCTGGCATCAGCCTCAGTGATGCCGCCTATGTTAGCTATCTTTAAGTTAGACTTTCCTTTTATTTGTGCAGCAAAGATTAAGCTGCTTATTCAGAGAATGAAAGCAGCTGTTTGTTAAAGCTGACCAGGACATACAGACAGGCAGTGTGTGTGTTTGTTATACTCTACGTATATATACATGGCAAAAGCTTAGTTCTGTTGAATACGCGTGTGTTGCCAAAGCTGAATAATTGGCGGTTTTTGTATACACATGCTTACAACTTTACTGCATTGCAACAGATGAATGTCATGTATGATCATACAGAGACTTTATTGATGCAGCAAAAAACTGAATAAAACATGCTCCTAAAAACAGCTTATGTCTAAACATCTGAAACAGTTTAACGTTTAGTCACCGTGTTGTGTAGTTGGTGTCTGGACACTGTTGGTTTCATTTTTCTTCAAAGCTCTTTCTGTCAGTCTTCTTAGATAGTTATCCATTGCTTTTACACACGAGCTCCAAGCTGCAGTAGCTGATTCAGTCGCGAGAAGTGGAAACTTTTGCATACAGACTGACTTAAGAAATTCTAACTTATCGGGGCTTAGTCCACTTTTTCCTCTCACGCCGTGACAATTTTTTCCAATCATATCTTCGTCATTAAAAATTTTACGGAGAAGCTTTAGTGCTAAATCGGATCTAGAACTGACGTGCAAGAAAATAGAGTCAATTAAATCGTGAGCTAAGAACTGAGTCGGCACTGACTGGTTTGTCTCGGACGGAGAATTCTCAGACAACTGGGGGTGGCTTTCAAAATCTGCCTGATTTTGCGCTCCGACCATCTGGACATTTCCTTCTGGCAAATGTTCGGTTTGGTTTACCCTGGCAAGAATTTCATCAAGTTTCGTCTCCACAGAAATCAAACGATTTTCCAAAGCCCTCTGCTTATGGATCAGGCTTTGAACTTGAGAACTCATCCTTGCTTCTGCAAATTCATGCCTAAAATAATCCCAAAAGGTTATAACTATTTATTTCTTCAAATTCACATGTTTGATGCACAAAAAGTTTCTGGAAAAGCAAAGATTATCACAAGTCAGCAGGACAAATTTGAATTTTTTACACTTCGCCCCGTCTTTCCCCGTTTCATAACTTTTGATTTTTTGACCAATAACTTTATAATATTATGTTTCCAGAAGCATGATGAATTTAAAAGTTTCATGCTTTGTAGGTGCGTTATAAGGGAATCCCAAATTATCCAATTTTCGACTTTTTGTTTATGTTGCATGATCGAATTTCTGTACTTTAATCTTCTGAGACCCGTTCTTTCTGAGGTTTCTGAGTAGTTATGACAACTATTAGAATAAAGGTTATTGGTGGTTCAATTTAAGCTAAAGGTGAATCTTGGAAATTATTCTATTAGTTGCAAAATTACCTGTGTTCGGGAGATATTCCCGGTGTAAAATGATAGGTTGATAGCTCTGGCGATCTTGGAAAACTAGTCGAAGGTCCCTGCGGGGGAGTTATTCCCGAGACAGTGCCGTTGGCCACATCAAGCGCTCTGCGGACCCTTTTGTATCCCGGAGTAATCTGCGATGCTTCTTGCAATGATTCTGTCGTTTCAACAGCAGGCGAAAACCCTGAAGCAAACCTACTATTTTAAAACTATTAATATGATTGAATCGAAAGAAGCCACTGTAGCACCGATTTGAAGTGGGGATCGAACTTTTGTTGATCTAGACCAACGACCACCCAGGCACAACTGAACCAAGCTTTTGGTTTGAATTAGATCCCAAACTGCAATGACGTTTTTAGAAATGTAATATAATCTTATAGTTATTATCTTATATTAAAGCGGGCTTCCGGGCTCGGAGCAGGTTCTGTCAGCCAAGAAGATCCATTCGTGGAGCCTATTTGGCCCTGGAGCGGACCTCCGGGGCAAGGACGCCGGCCCTGCCCAACGCCCGTCCCGGCAACTACAGGAGTTTAGTAGCGCCAGGAGTTGGAAAGGAGGTTAGGCCGCCAGCGTGTAAGCATGACGTAACTTTCTCAGGGATCCTGGTATCTCTATTTTTACAACAATTTTTGTAACAATCTACTTTTATACTTATATCTATCATAAATCATTATATCATTATTATTAAGTTATTATTATTATTAAATGAAATTATTATTATTAATGCATATATAACTGATATCAGTTGCAACGTGAATTTGTTACATTAAGGCGACTTTTTACCTGTCAGGTTAAAATTTCTTGCCTCCCTCACTGTAGGGATTTGCTGTGGCTGAGCTCGGGATTCAGGCTGAACAATGTTATCCAAATGTCGGCAGACGGCGAATCTTTTTCGTAGTGAGCAGGCAAAACACGCACTCCAAGTTTCAGGTAGACCAGTCGAGCAAACGCAACACTCTCGTTCTTGTAACCACACGCCAATATCGCAACCAATACACGGTGGATCTTGGTTGCTAACGATAGTGTTATAGTGCTCCACTACTGCTGCTAATTCATTCTGCATGCGGTCGATCTGATTTCGGCTCAGTCGCTTAATATCTGAAAAATTGACACAGTAAGAATGGCACTGAATTGATGGTTAACGTTTACTGCAGTCATTTCAAAAAGTCAAGTCATAATACCAAGAGTGGAAAGCTTGGCCCTTCCTAATGGAAATGGCCTGCGAGATGCTCGGCACATTAAGGGCGAAATCTCGGGGGAGGGGTACCACTTACCATTGTTCAGCATGTGTTTATATGCGTTTAAACTAAAACGCATCTGATTGGCTAATCGCCTGCCTTAATGTGCCGAGCATCTCGCAGGCCATTTCCATGAGGAAAGGCCAAGCTTCTCACTCTTGGTATTATAGACTCTTGATCATAGGTAGTTTAGTAGCTAAAGTAGCTCACCCAGGAATTCCCACAAATGGCATTTGTAAGCTACATCGTCGTACTTGGCCATATAGTGTTGTTGGAAGCATAGATTGAACTCAGCACATTTGAGATCGTCAACACAATTTTCAACTTCACACAGTTTGATCGCACTGACATTTTTAGCCTCACACCACAGAACCACTGCGCCATCAGACGGTTTTAAGTTGTAGGGGGCAAGCAACATTATCAACAGTAACAAAGATTAAGCTTGGATTAAGATTAACACATACGCAGGACTTCTAAGAAATAAAATCGGCATTTAGCAAATATTGGCTAATTTCAATAAATAGTCACAACAACATTAGAACTCAGTCTTTTAACCCTGACTGTGAAACACATACCGAGTTTCGAAAATTTTTACATCTGCCTATTTCCTTAAGTTTTATTAATTTGATTTGATTTAATATTTACTGCTTATTCCAACAAAGATCCGATCTGTAAATTTTATTGAGATTAGCCAATATTAGGCATTTGCCGCCTGCTGGATATCCTTTAAAATTTGGTGCTCAGCTTGGAAGAAACGGGTGTACAATAAAACTAAGGCACAGTTTGTACAAACCATACAGTTTTCCTTACTTTATTATTTCTTTACTGATTACCTAGACTGCCGATTTCTTTTTTCCGTTGAATTTTGTTTTATTTCTTGCAGTTGGGTTTAAGTTAAATACGATAAAATGATTGACCATAACGGCTATTACTACAAATGTGTTTATTATTTATTTGTTTATTTCTGTTTTAGTTCAGAGTTTTGACTTCGTCCCCCTACCATCTTCCTTATTACATGCATATTTTTGTTATTCAAACTGACTATGACTAAGCTCCCACAAGCAGAATTAGACCAGCTAAAACGCAGCCACCGGTTGACGCCTTATTGCCGCCAACGCATTATATCTTTAATGGCAGACGGCAAAAAGTTAAACTTTATTCATCTTACGCTTGACGACGAAGGACACTCTTTCAGCTACAAAAGCATTTGCGCATTTGCTCGTCGTTACAAATCCACGAAAAGTATTGCCAGAAAGAAACCAACTGGACGGCCACCGAAAGCAATTCCTGACTATTTACCTGGTTTTATAAATAGTCAGCTTAAGCAGAATAATGAACTTTCTGCTTCAATGTTGAAGGTGAATAGAGTACTGTAACTAGAGCACTAGTTTAGCATATCTTTAAAACAGAAATTAACTGGAATTAACCATTTCAAATCTAATCAACCGGCTATTGAATTAATATGTCTTCATAGGTGTGCTGTGGTTTTATATATACACTGAAGGTGTGTAATATCTGCTGCAATAATTTTATGTCGCAAATAATAATACGCCAAATTTTCTGGAAATGGGATTTGTTTTTCAGAACAGAATCAGCACGTTATGCGGTTTTGACATCAACATCAGTCGACTTCGCCGGCTACGAATTTCATTGGGGTGGGTATCTGCTAGCTCTAAGTATTGTCAAATTGTCAGAGACGCGAACAAACCAAAACGAGTTTCATTTGCTACTGATCTGCTAGCAAAATCTCTGCCGTTGGAACAGTTGTGCTTTTACGACGAATGCACCATCCAACTGGAGCAACATCGACGGAAATGCTATCGAAACGTTAATGATTCTGCCCTTGTAGTGCTTAAAGGTAGGGCGAAGCACCCCGTTAAAATTAATGTTTGGGGAGGAATCAGCTGGGATGGGGCGACGAAATTGTGTGTTTTCAGTGGAAAGTCAAGAATGAACAGCGAAATGTTTTGCTCAATTCTTGAAAACATTTATATTCCCCACTTAGCTAAGCAACCAAACAGTTTACTGGCAATGGATAATGCACCGACGCATACAAGCCATTTGACTCGAAAGTTTCTGAAGGACGCTGGCGTCTCCACTATTGATTGGCCTCCCGAAAGTCCCGATCTAAATCCAATCGAACTTGTGTGGCACCAGCTCAAAGAATTTCTTCGATCCGAAATCAAACCCAATAATTTGCAGGAGTTGATGCAGGGAGTGCAAACATTTTGGAAAGAAAAAGTTACAGTTTCGTTGTGTCGGAAATACATTAGGCATGTTTTGACTGTCGCTCCACATGTAATTGCTAATAAGGGAGGTCCAACTTTGTATTAAATGTTAAGTTTATAATTGCAACAACTTGAAACGTATAACAATTTTAGCTTTTGAATTTTATTGCAAGCGTTGCTGCTGCTGTTAGCAGTACAAACTGTTCCTGTTGCTTTGTACAATAAAGTCTCTGTGTGATAAGTCATGCCATTCATCTGTTGTAGTGCAGTAAAGTTGTAAGCATGTGTATATAAAATCCGCCAAATTATTCAGCTTTGGCAACACACGCGTATTCAACAGAACTAAGCTTTTGCCATGTATAGATACGTAGAGTATAACAAACACACACACTGCCTGTCTGTATGTCCTGGTCAGCTTTAACAAACAGCTGCTTTCATTCACTGAATAAGCAGCTTAATCTTTGCTGCACAAATAAAAGGAAAGTCTAACTTAAAGATAGCTAACATAGGCGGCATCACTGAGGCTGATGCCAGCATCAGTGGTGCTGATGCTGGCATCAGAGGAAGATGCTTTCGAACAGTACTGTATTCTGTCGCTGGTAATTTTGGAACGTAATCCTGCTAATTTTCAAAGAATTCTGCTATGAGGTTGCTTGCATTTTCATAAATACTCCTTCTTTTGATCCGACGACCATCTCAAAAAATAGGGCAAAAATTGAACACCTAGCTAAAATTAGTGGTAAAATGAGAAATTAGACTACGAAGGCAAAAGGGACCGGGCCCAACACGTCCCCGAGAGTCGGTGTCGGTGATGGCCTCCAAACTGGCACCCGTTTTGATGGATTGAATGCATGGAATGCAGAAATGGTGGATGGATAGATGCATGGAATGTATGCTGCCTGTCAAGATCAATCTTTATATTCCCTGACTCCGGCAGGGAAGATATAAATTATTCTGGCAATATTAAGCCTAAGTGAATTTGGCAATACATTCCCGCAAATGGTAAATGTTTTCTCTCTCTTCTGACTAATTATGAGTTACTTAGCTAATTTCTACTATTCACCATGTTGGGGAAACTTGACACACTTGCAGTTGAAGTTCTCAGTGAGTATGGTCGGGTTCGATAATTTGGGGGCAAATTAATTCTTATTTTGGGTAGCTCTATTTGTGAATCGGCTGCTGCCGGTTATTTGCTTCTTGTTCATCTTTGGTTCTAAATTTCTGGTCTAGTTTAGTAATTTGTGTTCTGGATAATTTAATCGTTGAGCGTGCGTGAAATTCAATAAATCGTTGTAATTGCCGAGTGAGTTTTTAGTTGGTCAGGATCAACCGTTGCTCCAATGTGCACATCACGGTATTTCACCTGTAGTCTAAGGATCTTACCTAGTAGTCAAAAGGAAGGCAACAAACGTTTACTTAATCTTTGAGAGTCAAACTTCTCACCATCTTAGAGAGCTTTGTGGAAGTTGTAGGAATCTTTGTAGTTGTTTTACAAGAGTAATCCTGTGACGTCAGTTGCCGGTGGAGGGTTTCGTAATTTTTACAGACTGTTGTTGTTGTTGTTTCCGGCAGGAATTCAAATAGTAAAAATTGCAAAAGTTTCCGGAAGTAATCTTAAGTAGCCTGTAGTTCTGCTTACAAGTTTTCGGCAGTGCTAGACGAACCTTTAAATTTTTGTTGACCTACATCCAGAAAATACGAGGAGGCACTCCCACGGCACAACAGATAGAGGGGGCGGGAGCGGACTGAACACAACCAAGAAACCATCCTACAACACAAAGGAAAAATAAGTGGAACTATGCATAGAAAACTCTTGATAGCAAGAATGCAATTCTGTCTGTGAAAGTGAATCAGTGAAAGTACAAAGTACAGAATCAAAACAAAACACTATACTAGTATGCATGGCTCAAGTTGTACCCGATAAATAAAAGTAATGTTAAGCAAAACGTAACATAAAATTTTAGTGTAAGTTTGTAAAGAATTATCAAGCTAAGGACCGGCAGAACAATGCCCGATCAGCGGCCATTCAACCTTAAAAGGCGACGAACTTCGCACCCCGGTCCGAAACAGTGCACTGTGAGAAGGGAGACCACAAACTGATTAATTGAATTTGAACCGAACGCTGTATTAACTCATGTAAACTCTAATCACGGTGTGTTCCGTGATTTTACCCGAGCTAAATATGAGGATATGAAAGTGTTCCTTCAGCACATCAATTGGCAGTTTTTCTTTTCTTTGTGCAATAATGTTGATTAAATATGGGATATTTTTATAGATGTGTTGACTGAAGCTGTAAGTCTCCTTGTTCCGTTATCTTCGTTACGTAAAAAGATTCCGTTCGTTATTTCCAGACACAACTAAAATGATATGAACAAAAAACACAGCAGGGCCCGTTACAAAAGGTCCCGTATTCTTGCTGACCTTTTGGCCCATAAATCAATTAGTAAAACTCTATCGAAGTTTTTGAATAATGATCATATAAATTTCGAAAGTGCGTTGTCTAGAAAACAATATTAAACGATTTTACAAAGATGTTAAAAAATCCCTAAACGGGCATCAGGAAATTTCGTCTTTAAAAAACCAAATGGTGATATTTTGGTCTGTGACAGTGATAAGTCTAGTTATTTAAATTATACTTTTACTTCTGTTTTTGTTGATGATATAATATTGCCATTCCGATGTTGTCAAGATGTAATGCTGTAATGGATGATCTGATTTTCGATGTAATGTCTGTTCGTTCAGCTCTGAGACGGTTGGCCCCCTAAAAATTATGTGGTCCTAATGGAATCCATCGGGTTCCATTGTTGCAAATGTTAGCTATACTATTCTGTACACATACTGAAACTTAACATACTGAAACGGTTCTGTACACATGAATCAGATTGTACGTATACAATAAGACAACAGAATACACGAACCAAATTTCAAACAATAAGGACAAAGGAAAATACAACATTCAGAAAAATCAAGAAGTTAAACTAGCAAATGCGAATGCAGTGAAAACAGTACAATGACAACTGAATCATTTTCGAGATTTGGAGCACGTATAGCGTGTACCTAGTAGGAGTAGCCAACAAAATTTCGTGCCCTTCATCCAACATTTTTCCAGCTCTTACGAATCAGGTGAAATCCGTCTGACAGGAAGTTGGCGAATATTTGTTCTGGTTTTAAAAGGTTCACGACCTGACCCTAAAAATTGTCGTATATGTTTAACAAACTGGTTTGCTGGCGGGTGAACCACAGAATAGGTTTACATTTTAGATCGCAAGAGTAGTTTCCTGATTATGCAAATAACAAATTCATACGTTAGAACATCTTTTTTTTTTTTTGCTACGGACTCATCCACCATCAAGGCACTACATGAGGCCTATATGGTGATGCTCTCCGCAGTCCTATGAGTGGACAAGAAGCGGAGAAGCGAAGACCACAGATAGAAAATGTGATCCCCAAGCCAAGTCGGTGTACGGTTATTGGGTTAGAACATCTATTTTCATTACAGCCTACACGAGCTTAAACGGGTTGCATTTCAACTTGGAGGATGGAATGAGTAACCCCGAAAATTTGAAACATTAAGAAAGGCATATTACAAACTGCACATTATTCAAGCTGAAGAACTGCAAAACATTCTTACTGTCAAACATTCAAAAAATTCATTTTATACAACATACCGAAATTATCATTTTATACAACATACCGAAATTATTCTGTACACATAAATATACTGAAACAGTTCTGTACACACGAATCAAATTGTACGTATACAATAAGACAACTGAATACATGAACCAAATTCCAAACAATAAAGACAAAGGTAATTTAAATGCAACATTCATGGAAATCAAGAAGTTAAACAAGCAAATGCGAATGCAGTGAAAACAGTACAATGGCAACTGCATCCATTTTCGAGATTTGGAGTACGTCATGTAGCGTGTACTTAGTAGGAGGAGTGCATAATATCCTTCTGTAACTTTTTCTAAGCGGTCTCAAAATAACCTCTCAGATCCTCACCCGCTGAAAATGGCTATGTTGACTGCTAAGAGGATGTGTAGAATGAACAGTTTGTTATAAAATTAGACTTATAGTTCTTCTACGAAAAGGGTGTAGAAATATATGTTCGTTAGATTTTAAGTACTAGATGAGTATCAGCAGGTGGACAGTTGAGATCGAAGTTTGTAGCGGCTAATCGCGGATCACATTTTGCTACCCGCTTCCAGCTCTGATTGACACTAAAAGAAATAAAGGTAGGATACTTTAAGATATACTAGCGCGAACAAAGTTGTATCGTACTAATTTCACCAGTCATTTTGAATTTGGAAAAACTTGATGAAACTAAGCGAGACTTTGATATTTTGAAGCGAGAATTTGATAGCGAGAATAGGAATCATAATAATTAAGAAGGCTGCCTAGAAGGAAAAAAGAATCATACCTAGCGACTCGTGTTAGCTATGGTTGCATGTTTATTTAGAACTCAACCCGATATTCGTTACAAAACTTTAACCAAGAGCTTATACTTGTTTGTACTTAGATCTGAATTATAATCACAGCACTGTTTAGAGACGCCAAGGCAAGATGTAGGTATATCACATTTTGCTACCCGCTTCCAGCTCTGATTGACACTAAAAGAAATAAAGGTAGGATACTTTAAGACATACTAGCGCGAACAAAGTTGTATCGTACTAATTTCACCAGTCATTTTGAATTTGGAAAAACTTGATGAAACTAAGCGAGACTTTGATATTTTTGGGCTACTATGCAGCTACTACTTTATTTCGAAACTAAGTTGAGAAGCTCACTAGGGTAGACTTAGTTAAACTTCATTAAGAAAAGCATATGAATGGTTACAAACTGAATAGGAATCATAATAATTAAGAAGATTGGCGAGAAGGAAAAAAGAATCATACCTATAGCGAATCGTGTTAGCTATGGTTGCATGTTTATTCAGAACTCAACCCGATATTCGTTACAAAACTTTAACCAAGAGCTTATACTTGTTTGTACTTAGATCTGAATTATAATCACAGCACTGTTTAGAGACGCCAAGGCAAGATGTAGGTAAATGCGTCCGTAGATAATTTAATAATATACTATAATATAAAAACTACCAATATGGCTACAGTACTTAAATAAAAGTAAAAAGTTCAAAGGATAAAGACTTTTTCATACCTACTTCTAATAGCTGATTGACTGAGATGAACAAAAAACTGAATGACAAGATTGGTAAAATATTACTACACAAAAGTTAAGATTATGGCAAAAATAACTGATTGATGCATGTTATATGCGACCGTGGTGCCTCAACAGACGCCAAACTGTTGGTTTGCCAATATATGTCAGCCGCTCATAAAACAGTAAATGTTAGAAGTAAGGTAAACAAACAGGGTATGCTATAAACGACTAAAAGCTATGATACAAAAAATACAGATTCCACATTCTAGTGAGAAAGAACCATTTAGTCTACCAGGTCTGTACATTAAAACTACACTACAGCTTAATAACAAAAGAAAATGACTTAAAGCAAATTAGATTTTGGATAGATAGATGCAATGATGGATAGAAAAGACCAGTCCTAAAGTGTCTAGCGTTTGAGACCATGAAACCTCAATAGATAAATTTATAACTCCGAAACTATAGCCTCTAGTTTATCCAGGAGAACCTTTTCACCCACAGCATTAAAATGCAAATCTACTGAATTACGGCCTGACTGACAGTTAGCAAAATAGTTTTGATTATTAAAGTTTCGATACATTGGAAGAATATTCATGTTCAATCCGGATTCACGGAACGAAAAAACGACAAGGTACAGTTGCTTATTTACCCTCCCACCAGAAAGCTGGAAACTACTTTACTTTTCAGGACTATCGTGCGGCTAATCAAACCGAGGAGGAATCTCACTGATCCACAGATGAATCACGGGAAACTTATTACAGAAGTGCTTTAGTCCACGATATCGCTCAAGTATCGATTAGGGAAGTCGGAGCTGCAGCGCACCCTCTGGACCGAGCGCTGGCTTTCGGTGGTCCAAGGCAAGATCATTGGTTCCGATAAAAATTACGCATCTTTGATATGCTTTATGAGCAGAAACATAGGCTACTTTAATCAAGTCTTGGATTCTCCCACCGCGAATCCAAATAATTTTAATTGACTTCGCTGTGGGTTGGTATGCGACCACCTGTAATACAACCACGCGGTCTGTAATACAACCAGCAATTTCGGGAAGTAATTCTTCTCGAAACTACGTCTAATATCCATAAGCAAGTTATCCATAGTATTCAACCCAGGCCAATCATAAGCGACTGCTCGTTGCAATTCATTCTTAGATAAACGAGACCCGTAGAATAAATTGCGGCGAGAATGGGTGATGTGGTCTGAAGACGATCCAACTAAAACTGAGCTGCGCGTTTCAAGCAGCGATTGCAACAAAACTGGGTTCTGCCAGAACTTTGAGTAAACGTCACCTTCTAGGACTGCTAACTTGCACTGATCCCACAATCGTTGATCAACTTGTTTATTCTTTGACAGTCTTTTGGCATCAAAACCGGACTGCGAATGGCATTTTTCTCCGAGATCCAGGCTTTTGCAGACTGATAAACTGCTTCGGATGAAGAAAAACAACTTCCAGCTTTATCAATCTTGCATGGAAAGATGTTAGACAAGAAATCCTTTTAACCGTGACAAGCAACGATCGACACCATGGCAATCAAGATGCCTAAAACAAAATTACTGCTTTGAAATGAGACCATTGTGCCTTTAAGTCAGTCAAAGCATGAACCAGAGGCTACTGAGACCATGGTGCCTCCGCCTTAGACATGCTAGCATCTAGTCACCAGAAGACCACTGACAACAATTTTTTGCCTGTTTTCTTTTGCAATCTCGAAATTTATAGAAAGCAATTGCGAAATAGTTCCATTGCCATTCACAAATCCGGTAGAAATGAAAAGAACATGTTAAGTGCAAGCTGATCAGGAGTGCTGCAAGCTTTAGCGCTGCAATCCATATTAAAATTGAAAGTACTATAAAGTTACAGTAACTTAGCTTTTGGCCGAGCTATGGTATTACGAGTCAAAGCCTACAGCCTATGTACTAAACCACCTTTCGTAGGAGAAACATATTTCTTAAACCTTATCAGGACCAAAGCTACCAATATTTAAAAAGTGATCTATCTTCATTGTATTTCGTTCATTCTAATTTATTCTATTTCGCTATTTGTTCTTTAGTTTATTAATATTCTGTATTGTTTCAATTATCGCATGTGAGATAATCTAACTGGAAGAGACTAAGGCTGCTGCAGTCTGTCGATTCAGTAGGGTAGTGAACACATCAGAATCTATGGTTGATCGCAAATTGTGGACCATACTTACAAAATAGCGAAATTGCAATTTAAATCTCTGTCAAATCCCACTTGGGTAACTGGACAATTTAATGAAATGCTTTTTAGGGAAAAGCCTGAAGTAGCTTAGTAGCCCTAGAATTAGGCAAAAATGTTGATTCACAACAGGAACAATGATATTGTTGACATACAGAGTGCCGTCTACAGTTCGTAGAATTTAGCCTTGTTGCAGCCACCGCCATAGTGCTACCCAATGCAACCGATGCTAGCCTCCGGTTAACACTTAGGTTCCACCAGCACTAGTCAGCGACTGCAACAATCAGAATTATAATCAGTCAGGTGCTGTTAATAAGAATTACTTACAATTCCAAGTTTAGCTGCAAAATTATTAAATTCTGTGAAGTTTGACTCTACTGAACTTAGTAAAACGTTGTTGTCTGACTTTATTCCCTAGGATAAGACTCAATTACAGGTGAACAAACGTGGTGTGTGACATTGGAGCAATGTTCGGCCTGACCAACTAGAATTCAGTAAAAAGATTACAACGGTTTATTTAATTTAAAACAAGAACTCGATGTCAAAATTAGATCAGAACATAAATTTCACCCAAAATATGAACTTTACCAAAATACAGCTCGAACCACAAAACTCCGGCCGAAGCCGACTGAGCGACAGAGATAATAATCAAAAACCCGCAACTAATCACCCAACTTTTTGGTTGGTTCACGCTATTTGGTTGAAAAAGCGGTCCCCCGTTTTTACGCGGATCCACCTCCGCATGTTACGCATCGCAGTGGGTTTACCTTGGACCGGGAAGTCAGGTCTATGAAGCCTCCATCGATTGCTCTTACTACCGATGATGGTGCCCTTATAGGGGCTCCTAAATTCGAGGGTCCACAGGAAATTGATGCCCATTACCATCAGGCGGTTTGGTCAGCTATTTTAAATGATCGCAGGGCAGTCCCATTGCGCGTTTATTCGGAATTTGAATGGCAGGTTGTGACTTTGCCCGATTTCGCTGCAGAATCGGATCCCTCGCTTTTGAATCCTTATTTTACTAGTTCTTTTCGATATTGGGACAGCTATTTTAGAAATTTGAAACATGCTCCATTTGCATTGACTGATTTTGCGATGGAAAATTATTTCGGCATTATTAACACTCTTTTTTTCGTGGGAGGCCCTTTTTTACATGGGGGATGGGGGGGGCGGTTTTTCCTCTTTCTTTTTGCATTTTTTAATGGGAGAAACTGTTTTTTGGAATCTTTTTTTTTTTTTTCCATTTTTTTTGCGGGGGGGGCCTTTTTTTTTTTGTTTTTTTCGGTTGTTTTGTTGCCCCCCCAAAAAGGTGGGGGGGGTGGTTTGTTTGTCGCGATTTTTTCCGTTTGTGAATATTTATCCATCTCTTTCGCGTTTCCAGCAGTCGGCAGATTTAATTCGGGTTTGGGCTGAAAGATCCAAAACAATGGTCAAGGTGGCAGCGGAAGTCACTGAAGAGTGTTTGGGTCATGTTTTGATGCGCGCTTCTAATTTTCCTTATTTTCATCCGATTGCTCGTTTTCAAGGTGCTTTTGACCCGGCGTCTAATATGTTTCGCCTTGAACCGAAAAAGGTCCCGGGTGCAAATGGCTGGGTTGAATTGTGGGGTTACTATTTTCAAACAGCTGAGCAAGCTTACCAATTTCGAAAACTTTTCTTTTTCGCTTGCTGGCATGCCCCTGCTGAGGCTTGCGCGCAATATTTGAATCCGTTTTATTGCAAATTCGCTGCTGAACAAATTATGGGTTGGCTGCCACCTGACTCAGTTATTCGCAAATTGTGGCAAGGCAAAGATATGCATGTTCGCGCGTTCGTGATGCTTGAAGTCCTGCGTGCCAAGGCTAAATCTTGCCCAGATTTTGTCGAATTTTTGCGCGATTCTGGCTGCCGACTGCTGGTTGAAGCTACCAGTGACCCGTATTGGGGAATTGGTTTGTCTAAAAAGCAGATTGACAATTTGTCTCCAAATCAGGTCACTAGTGAAGTTATTCGCGTGCACAAACAGCAAAATCGCAACTGGTTGGGAAAAGTTATGATGATCTTGCGCGCTGAACTGTTTCCAAATTTAAATCGTGAAATGGAACAACTTTGGAATGACCGGCAGCGGGCCCACCGGGCGGCGATCGGAAAGATCGTCCCGCCCTAAGTTCTCATGCAGTTTTCTTGTGTATATTCTTGCCCCTTTATGTACGGGTTGGTGCTAAAAACTGGTGCTTAAAAGTCTTTTTATCTTTTTCTCGTATCTTTATTGTTTTACCACGGGGGGTGGGGGGTTCTCTCGTTTTCTTTTCTTTTTACTATTTTTACATTTAACTTTTATCTGCTGTGTGGGTAATTCTACTTGATTTCTGGACATATGTCGTTCTATATTTGACTCTTTTCGACCATTTCTTTGATAAATTTCGTATCTTTTCTCTGTTTCACGATTTAATTCATAAACTTTTGTTCAGCTGAGTCTTTTATTCTTTGGATTCTTGGAGTTTCGTAAACGATTTCAAACTTTTTCTTCTTTTTCTTGATTTTAGTACGTATAGATCTTTCCCCTTGGTACTTTAAAGTTGCCTTTCTCGAATATATTTTACTTGAATTTCCAAATTTTTACTGGAATAAACTCTAATTTCTGATTTTCTGTGATTTTCTAAATTCCACACAGCAGATTGGATTTTCTTTTTAACATTTTTACAACTTTTAACTTTTGGTGCTCCTACATTTTTCACACTCGCTTTTGGAGTGTTAAGTTGCGGGCCGCTCCGGTCTCCGCATACCGGGTGAGGTGGGCCGCACGCTCCTTAACATTCTTTTTGCTTTTTGATTCCGTTTCGTTTAGTTTGCCTTTGAGATTCTCTTTGATAAGCACAGGCCTATGGGGTTTCTCCTCCGCATACCGGGGCTGCGATTCTCCCATTGGTTCTGGAGCTACTAAAGTCATAGGTGGGGCTGTAACTATGTTTCGTCAGTATTTTGTTTTGTTTAACTTTGCCATTTATTAATCATGATTCTTCTGTGCTTTATTTGATTGCCTTAATTTTTGTTTTTTGTGTGTTTTAGCTAATCTTTTGTCTGCTATGCCGGTGCCGACCCCCCATCCTCAGTGCCGGGTGTGCTCCCCAGGAAGAGTGTCAGCTGGATTGGATTGGATTTTCCGGCCAATTGCTTCGGTGCTGGGTCTGGCGCGGTTGGGTACCGCCGTGACTGGTCGGTAGTTGTAGGTGCTGGATCCCTACTTGGTTTTTGTTCCGCCAGGCCTCTGGACTGCTTGTTACGGCCATGGTCTGGTCTTTGGGTGTTTGGTTGGGCGGCCGAGATTTGTTTTGGTCTGGTTGGCCGTCGGTTTTGACTTTGGGCCGCACAATGCTTCTGTGTGGTAGCCATGGGGCTTGGTACCATGTGCTGGTGGCCTTTTCGGCCTCCTATTTGGACTTTTTGGGGCGTCCTGCGCCCTTTGCCTTGATTCCATCTGGGTTGGTGGGTCGGCCCAGTGTCTGGCCTGCGGCTTGCCGGCCATTCTTCTGCGTCGGTGGGCACGCCTTGCCTGCTCACCTGTTCCATCTTTGGGAGCCTCGCTCTGCTGGCCTCCCTGGTCTGGCCCTTTTGGACTGTTGGGGCGCTTTGCGTCCTTTGGTTGCTTTTGGTGACTGGTGCCATGGTCGGTTTGGCACTGGTGGCTCTCCTGCCTATTTTGCCGTGGGGCGGGCTCATTTTGCCTGCTTCCGTCTGCCATCTTGTCGGCTTTTGGTCAGGCTTGGTCGCTGGTTTCCGGCCTTTGGGAAGGCTTGGGGGCTTTTTGCCTTTGCCTGGTGGTCTTTTGGCCTTTGTGAACTTTTTCCGGTCTACCTGCCGCCATGGGGATGCTGGGCCAGGCGGTGCACGGCTTGTTTGGCCATAAATTTGTGCCTGGTCCCAGTCCCGTTCGACTTTGGTCCTGGTTTGGTTGGGTTGGACTTGGTGAACTTTGACAGGAGACCCCTCGAGGCCTGGTACGGGCTGCTCTGGTAGGGTCCGGCTGGACGGGTATTTGACTCAGTGACAGTCTACGGTCTGGAATTGCCTCGTCTGCGGTGCTGGGGAGTAAACCGCAAGTGTCCCATCTTCTGCACACCTGTGACACTGTCCCACCACCCTACTGTTGTGATTTTTGTATTGTTGTTTAATCAATGTATAGGTGATTGGTATCTTCTTTCGGGTTCTAGTTTCTTGGTTGTGATTGCTTGGGAGGGAGCCGTAGGGACTAAAATTCTCAAATTGGGGCTTAATTGATGATATTTTCTGTTCTCTTTCGTCAGGGTGCCCGCCACCTCGGTTTATCCGTTGTAAATGTCGGTGTCGGTATAGTTTTCTAGTTTTTCACTATCACTTTTCTGTCTGTTTTTCTACTAAATATGGTTACACGGTTTATGTTTTCTTTCGAATTTCAAATTTTCTTTGCTTTTTCCTCGAATACTACAATTTCTTGATGACACTATTTCTCTTTATTTGTTCTACTAATCTAGTATTTTTCTGGCATTGTCTTTACTACTTCATTCCAATATTGGCTGCTACAATTTATGTACAATTTTTGATTCTTTTGTCTATTGTCTTCTGCATAATAGTTTTTTGCTATATTTACGTTTACATATTTGTCGTAATTATATACCATCGTTCTCATATTTACAATCGTGGGTTGTTTCTGTTTTCCTACTGTTTCCTGTCGGTGCTCCCTACTCTTTTGGTACCTGGGTGTACTCGGGCGGGAATTTAAAATTTTACGTAGGTTTTGAGTAGGTAAGTAAGTTTTTGTACTAGCTTGTCGAAAATGTCTCGATTCAGTTCCGAGTAGTTTTACCGTCGGCCGGTTAGCATGTTAAAAAGTTGTGTGCTCAACCGTGGTATGGTGTATGTTCACCGCAGTTGTTTTATTTTATCTTTACGTAATTTTCACAAAAGTTTTACCTTTACTAGTACCTAAGGTACCTGTGAGTAACGTACTTTTTTATCAAGTCTTCTAATTTAGTGGACCCGTCCGAGGCCGCCCGGGGCCAAAAGAGGGGGTATTATGTGAAGTTAGCACCGGCAGGAAAGATATAAATTATACTTGAGATTCTAAGCCTAAGTGAAAATAACATTTCATTTGTTGAACGCTCAAGTATTTTCTATCACTCTTGTCTAAATTCGTAGGTTCGATAGCTAATAATTGTATTCCTCCATATTGGGTTGACTTGTCGCAGTTGTGGGTAGGAGTTGACGAAGAAAGGTTGGGTTCAAAGTTGGGTGATTAGTTGCGGGTTTTTGATTATTATCTCTGTCGCTCAGTCGGCTTCGGCCGGAGTTTTGTGGTTCGAGCTGTATTTTGGTAAAGTTCATATTTTGGGTGAAATTTATGTTCTGATCTAATTTTGTCATCGAGTTCTTGTTTTAAATTAAATAAACCGTTGTAATCTTTTTACTGAATTCTAGTTGGTCAGGCCGAACATTGCTCCAATGTCACACACCACGTTTGTTCACCTGTAGTTGAGTCTTATCCTAGGGAATAAAGTCAGACAACAACGTTTTACTAAGTTCAGTAGAGTCAAACTTCACAATTCAATTCGTTACGAGAAGTTTAAAGAAAACCAGCATATTTAAACTTATCTTTGGGAGAATTTGATCAGCCAAATAATTTGCAAGCCACTGAGAGAAGATAGACAGCCATATTTCTTTTTCTGATAAATTAAATTTTAAAACACAAAAGAAATGGGAAAGGGGGGAAAAAAACACAAAAATTACCAGCCCAAATCCGGGGGAAAAGAGAAAAAGAAAACATAAACAAAAAAAAAAAAAAGCGAGGAGAGGGGGGGGAGAGAAAGAGGAAAATAATAATATTTATAATTTAAGTTACTGCTAACCAAAATTACTTATTCAGTAATTACGTTAGCATAATTGGGATTACGATGTAACCAAAACTTTAAATTGGCTTAAATTAAAGACTTGCCACAGAATCAATGGAATTAGGTTACAACTATTTAGCTTCACATAAATTTTACAACGTTTGAGATAACAAATTTTAAATTAGAAGTTTAGCAAATCAGGAATATGAAAAAATATTCTATATTAGTTTAACTTTGAATATTGACTTTTAGACTTACCACCTTGCAGTCACTCAGTCAGTGGGCAGTGAAACCTAATTCAGAATACTGCTATTACAAAAGCCGAATTCTGCTCTTTTATTTACAGCCTTCGTCATACAAAAGATATTTGTTAAATTAGTCTTTAGACCATAGACCTTCAACCTTAGACTTAATCCAGCCTTGCTCCTTATTCCTTGCCTCAACTCTTTGTCCTAGCGGTACCGCAGATTCTCGGGCCATTTCTTCTGGAACGAACCGGTTGTGGTGCCGGCTGAGTACCAGAAGTAATTTTAGAGCAAGTAGACAATTCCATATCCGCCTCCTTAGGAGAGCCCTCAACTTCTTGTGTCCACTTTGCCTGATCAACACACTCATCGCGCGCTCTAAAGTTATCACGCCGGACTTCAACAAACAAGGCATCTAGCTCCCTGAGAAGTTAGTCTGCCTTGGATTCTTTGAGCTAATTAGACTTCGTCTTTTCCTTAGCGACCACTACCTGATCCACTCAAGAAGCTAAAGCAAGTCCAGTGCGCCCTATATCTTTGCCATTAGGCTCTGCGGAATCATCAAACAAGGCGTCCCTGCCAGATATTTGCAGGAGGGGAACTTCGGGGTGGTAACCCGGCGGCCCAAAAAACCCGGAAAAATCCGGATTCTGGGGGGAGTGAGGGACCCCTCTGGGGGGAAGGGGTGAGCTCCAGGTCTGAGGGGGGGTGAAAGCCCTCCAACCCCCCCCCCCCAAGCACATGTATGGTCTCTGCAAAGCTGCTCTGTCGCTAATCACGATAGGCGTAGACTTGGTCACACGATTCCTGGGCGTCATATAAAGTATCGCTCACTTCTAATGAAGCGTTGCTCTCTGTGTCAAGCCAACTATTTGTCTAAACTGCAACGGTCACGGGATTCTCACAGTTTGTAGACGAGGATGTACTAACACAGTCACAACCGGTACTAGTGAGAAGAAAAGCTGTTGTCCAACTTTTTAAACAACGGAACATATATGAGCCGATTAATGGTAAGCAAAGAACAAGGAAAGACGCAAGCAAGCAAAATCCTTGGGACCACACTATTGAATTCAAACTAAGGCTACTCATAACTATCCGAGAAAGAGGAGAAATTACTAACAAAGGTACGAGCCAATTAAAAAACTAAGAACTTTGACAACCAAATACTTAACCAGACAAACAGCCGCACACAAAACAAAAATAATGAGAGAAAACAATGGGAAAAGATGAAAGAAAATCCATCTTGAGACGGTTGTACACAACCCACACAGAACCCAGGAAACCTAACAGTAGTCTTGAACTTCTTCTTGCTTATACAATGAAATCTGACTCAAATAGACCTCACTGAAGTCCTCAACGGGGGCTCCAAAAATTGTTGCTGTAGTGCTTATAGTTAAATCAAACTTATAATTTAATGATTTAGGCCTTAGAGCACTGCACTGAATTTAGAGCACTAATAACGGTGAGAATATGGGAGGAGACAATGGGTAGCCTCTTAGATCCTTCAGATCAAGTAGCCTGGTTTTGGTCTACCCAACCTGGGATTTGTCCGCGTTAGACAGTGTAGAGATTTGGTTATAGTGAGGTTAATCTCTGAACAAACAATTTAAGTCACAGTGTAGTGACTAGGTACAGTGAAAATTAGTTTCTGGACAAACAATTTAGGTCACAGGACTAGATTTGTAGAAAGTACACTCTGCGGAGTGTGACTCCCGACAAATAAATCCCCTGGAATTTAAGAAGACTGCAAGGGTTCTCTGAATGTGTGCATGTCAGAACCCACCGTCCAATTACCCTGACCAACTATAGAACGAAAAAGCGAAAACTAAATAGTGACGCAAGTTTATTATTATTTTAACAAAACTATTCACACAATCCACAAAAGCAACTGAATTTTAAATTAAAAAAGCTCTACACTAGGCACCAGAACACAATTTACAATAGAAAGGGAAAATAACAAACCGTACCCGAAAATCAAAGACAACACAGGAGGCTCCTAAAATAAAAGGAGCGTAAAGAACAATCAAAGGGGCCCGACTAGTCCTGACAAGAGTTCACACCCGACTGCTGTTGCGCGCTCAATTTTGAATTAAAGTGACTATTAGCTAGTCCGGCTTCGAGAGATTCGAACTGTTCCTGATGCCGATGTGATGAGACAGTCCTACTTTAGATCCTAATCAAAGCTAACCTAAATCCTAAGATCCTAGCAGAAAGAACTACAGAACCTATAAATTTTAAAGTTTAATGTACAAGAGTTATAAAGGAAAAAAGGTAAAGTGACCCGTGGAGAGAACTCCAACCTACAGAAGGTTATAGGGTGCCGGTGCTTATCTCCGGATTCACAGCCCGAAGCCAGGAGCGACAACTCTAATGTTGACTACACCTGTGGAAGTGGGGCCAGCCCTTCATCAGGCATTACGCCACAACACAGACTTCTGTTACCTTCCCACCGCAGTGGTACCGTACTCTCGCGCTTAAGAGAACATGTCCTCTTAAGTGAAATACGGGCAAAATCGAAAAATTTTCTGACTTCACTTAAGAGAACACGCTCACTTAAGAGAACATGTTCTCTTAAGTGAATGTGCAGTATCGCTAAAAAGCAATCATCGGCTTTACTTATTTATTTTGTATAATTACTGTGGTCATTTTTATGGCATAAATGACTCCTTTTTCTTGGAAAGAACTAAAGATTCACCATTAATGGGTCAAATCTTAAGAATTTTCACGCTCTACAGCAGTTTCTCTATTTGTGGTTCTGTATTTTTCCGATTTCACTTAAGGGAACACGTTCATTTAATAGAACATGTTCTCTTAAGCGGGTGTTCCCTTAAGCGCGAGAATACGGTACCCATTTACCGACCAGTTAAGGATAGACAGCTGGGTTGGCTGGAGCCCACGGCGAACCGAGATGTGCTTAGTCCCTTGCTCAAGGGGATTTGCGAAAGTCTTGTGGCAGCGGGGGTTCGAACCTAGGACCGTAAGATCTTTACTCGAACACCTTACCACTCGGCCATCGCAGCATTACAAGAATCATAGACAGACAAAGAGGGAGATTAGAGAGCTACAGAGCTTAGATAACGTAGATAAGTAGGTACAGCACAAAATAAACAACTATCCAATTGATACAGAATACAACGAACAGTTACTGAATGGTAGATTTGCAACAAAGATTTAGAGTTTTAAAGTTTAAAACAACTAGACAGAAATAAAACGAAGACACAGACAGAACAAGAGAATACATATTTAAGCTTCAAGAATTCAAAATGAAATATTTCGTATTCTTTCTTCTTTGTGGGAGTTCCCCGCTCAGCCCACTACCCAACTTTTGGTAAGCCTTGCAACAGGCCCTCAGATCCGGAAAACGGCTAAAGTTCGGTAAGCACAACTGTCGTGTTCAGGTCGAGGGAGCAAGCCCCAACCAGGGGAAGTAGCAGTGCACGGCAATGATAGCAGAAGACGGCAAATGGGTGTCGGACTAATCACCCTGATAGTAGATAGTTGAAGATTAGAAGAGTATCGTACAAATAACCCTGGCTGCAGCAAATGTGTGTGCACTCCACTCAGCCCAAGCAAACTGTTTATCCCGAATGCCAGAAAGAAAAAGACTACTAAAGAAAAGCACCTTAGCTCGCTAAAAGAAATCGCAGAAAACTAGCAGTTGAAAGGGAAGGAGAACCTAAGGTGCGATTAGACCTAAATCCCCCTCTCAATCTACAAACCCCAACTTTTGTTGAGGAAGTAGTACTGAACACTAGTTCCTCCAAGGTGAGTGGAGGAAATGGGAAGAATTTTGGGCATAGTAACGCCCTAAGGAAGAAAACAAGGGAGAGGGAGAGAGGAAACGCCAAAAGCCGTACAGTTCGGAAGAAAAGGTATGACTGAGGTAGAAGGTGGGTCTACCTGTCAATCAAAACAATTTCGCCAATCATATTCTTGATTGGTTGAAATTGCCTTCGCACACTAAATGATTCTGATTGGGTCAAATTTGCTGGTAATCATAAAGTGACTTTTGGCGGGATCTGAAGTGTTTACACAAGCGGGAAAACGACAATTAAACTAATCCCTTTACCCTATTGTAAAATTAAGAGAAAGATCAAGATCAAAACTACAGTAATTCAAACGCATTTAGGCGAGAAATTGATACTACGCCAATTTCTCGCAAAATGGAAAAGGAAGACATAATACTAAAACCCGGACCAGGAGCCCGTTGCAAAAAAGTGATCAGTTGATTAGTGATTAGTGAATAGTTGATTAGTGTAGCAGTTTTTCGGAGAAAAAATTCGCTATACTCCACTGTTTTTCGGTACCAGATTGTAGCTTGAAGTATTTTATCCAAAAACATGAAATTTAATTTATCATCTCTTGCTCAATCAGTCGAAGGGAAATTTTGAAATAAATCGCAATTTCTTAATATTTTACGGCATCATCACCCCAATTTGAATTGTAACTTAACCCGTTTTTGCCCACTGTTCACGTTATGGGAACAAGCACTTTTTTGCTCATACTTGTTTGTATGGTTTGTGGTTTCAATTTTTATATTAATGTTATTGTTTACTAATATGAGCAGTTTGTTTTGAGTTGGTTCTATTCTCATTACCATCCAGAAACTCTTAAATTTTATCGACACCAACTGAATTTTCCTCAATATTGAGTGAGCCCAATTTTTATGGTACTCGCTAGATATGGACGCCGGGCGGATAGTGTATAATGCTTGTCCCTTGCTTGTTACAATGGCATAGCTAATTAGTTACCAAACTCAATTATGTTACCGTATCATATAAAATTTTGACTGTTCCCACTTTGGGAACAGTGGGCATGAATGGGTACGGGCCAATCGTGCAAAACTGCTACTAACAGGATACGGCGTCCACATACAAGAGGAACTAAGTTTTGATCGAATTCCTGCGGATATCTGACAAGAAACAGTGGAAAGCTCGTAGGATTCGGTTATGTTCATATGTCTGCTAAGTATGGTGGCATCTAAACTTGCGTGCAATGGCAACGGTCGTGTAAATAACAGTCTGGATGCGAACATACCATATGCATAAGCTACAATTATGAGAAAAATGCCAAAAATATGCTGCAGAGTGGTCAACACAGCTTTCAAGGGATACTTTTGACAAGCAAGCGATGAATAGCAAACATCGAAACTGTTTGCATGTCTTAAAAACGTTATTTTTTACATGAAAAAACGATCGGAAGCATTGGTCAGGGAATGTACAATTGCGGAATATTATGATGTTCATCTTAGAAAACCCTGTACCCATTCATTCCCACTGTTTCCAAAATGGGAACAAGTTAGATTTCGAGATATTCAAACATGAAACTGTCAAAATGTTGTTTTTAGGACGGAAAATGCTCAAACTAAGCGATCTGGCGCAATTTTATCAAAGCTATCTCAAATTTCAAAATTCGGGCAAAAACGGGTTAATTTTGAATTTTAAATTTATTAGAACATTCAAATAGCTTAAAATGACATTTAAATTATTGTCGTAGCGCATCTCTATCTTTAATTATCCTCTCAGAACTGTTACACTAATCAACTAATCACTTTTATGCAACGGGCTCCAGAGGGTCCCTGCTGATTAGGTAGAGTAACTAAATAATTCATTAATTATTAGGTATGAGCTTCTTAAGACAACTACAAATAACAAACATAATACAATATAATGAGATTCTAGCTAAGACATGAATTTGAATTGAAAAGTTGCTTCTACAAACATAAAATTGTCTCCCCTCTTTTTCTTTGCCTTTAAGCCTCAGCCGAGTTGGACTCAAAGAGACCAAGCTATTTAATGGTGTTAGAAAAATGGGTGTAGAGTAAAATTAAACCACAGAAGTGGTTGTTAATTTTTAATTAATGTACCATAGAAGGGGTAAAAGTTCAGATATCTAAAATGAGGAAAGTGTGGTGGCTTTAATTATGCAAATTTAAAACTAATTATTAATATTAATTAACGAGTAATTACGCAGAGTCCATTAACACTAGCAAAAGCTTAAGCGTAAGTTGATGTTTAACTCTCCACGCGATAATTAAAAATGGCTTATAGAATTAAAACTTACCACAGAAGGCGTTAATATTTTCAGATAATCAGAAAGAAGAAAGTTGCTGCCTTTAATTATGTAAATTTGAAACTAATTATTAATGTTAATTAACGAGTAATTAAGCAAAAACCATTAACACTTGCAAATTCTGAGACATTTTGGACTCTCCATATATAGTTGAAAAATGGTTTTAGGAAATTAAAACGAACCACAGAACAGATTTATATTTTTTGTTTGTGCAAATAACAAAATCATACGTTAGAACATCCATTTTCATTACAAATGCACCATTGAGGCTGACTGGATCCGGGTAGACCCAGACTAGGCTAACTTGATATAAAGTCCTGAAGGTTGATCTTCATCTTGTCATCCTCAGCCGCGCTGTAACAAGTGCATAGATCAAGCTTCCACCTTTCTTTCTTTCGTTATTCTATATATTCCAATCTAAAACCAGTGTTTTAGTATTTCGGTTAAGTTCCCTCGCTCATGTGTATTAAAGTTTACGCATTTACAACTTTACAATGAAGAAATACTAGATTTATGCATCGAGAAGCAGTTTTCGCAAAATAGGCGACATTATTGTACTGCTGCAGCCTCTTATTATGCAACTACAAACGCTTAGCCTTCCCTTGTGATACACTGCTACTCCCAGGAGGCCGCATGACGTACTGTTTTTAAACATTTGCACTTGGTTCCGTTGCAAAGTGGTTGAGCAACCTTAGAATGAATGTTTTAACTTTAAACTATATATTTTATGTTTGCATAGAATTCTTTTGACTGATACGTAACTGTAATACTGGGATTTGGTCTGAATTGGAATCCTCATGAGATTTCTGTGACATATAGTTACCATCATTTTTGCCAGTTTTCTTTAGTTCTTTCTTTTGTTTTTGGTTATTTTGTTTCAGCATTCATATACCAAGAGTACATAATAGTTAAGAGTGTGACAAGCGCCACGCTCTTAGTTATTAAGGCTGGGGACATGTTCTGCACGGTAACGGCTGACCCTCTACACAAACTATAGTACGACCAAAAAATGTGTGTACAAATTTTGACCGTTTATAGCAGATTAGACAATGGAGCAAACCCCAACAATGTATATATTTTTAGAATCGTCAGGAACTCGAGAATTCGAAAATCCGGAAAAATCCGGAATTCCGGGTTTCATTCACGGAAAATCTAAATTTTTTCGTTTTTCGCCCAATTTTTATCGCAATCAAAATTTTGTTTTGACGGTTGAACAGAGCTGGTCCCGCTGCATATTTTTGCTCTTACAAGTTTTTCACGAAAATGCACCCAATTTCCGGAATTCCGGGTTTTCAAAATTTCCGGATTTTATAAAATTTCTCCAATACCCACAAGATGGGTATCATTCGAAAGCTCTTATCGAGCTGAACAACTTTTGTAATAGAATGAACTCTTGAAACTGTACACAATTCCCGGAATCCGAGAAAACCGGAATTTCCGGATTTTAAAAATTTTCTCCAATACCCCACAATATGGGTATCATTCGAAAGCTCTTGATGAGCTGAACAAATCGTGTAATAGAACCAATGTCTGAAAAGGCACCCAGTTCCCGAAATTCACGAATTCCGGATTTCACTCTAGCTTGGAAGGTATTAGCGAATTCCGAGAACTGGGCTCATTTCTGCGAGCTCGTTCTATTACAAGATTTGTTCAGCTCATCAAGAGCTTTCGAATGATACCCATATTGTGGGTATTGGAGAAAATTTTAAAAATCCGGAAAATCCGGGTTTCGCGAATTCCGGGAATTGCGTGCATTTTCAAGAGTTCATTTTATTGGAAAAGTTGTTCAGCTCGATAAGAGCTTTCGAATGATACCCATTTTGGGGGTATTGGAGAAAATTTTGAAAATCCGGAAATTTCGAAATCCCTGAATTCCGGGAATTGGGTGCATTTTCGTGAAAAACTTGTAAAAGCAAAAATATGCAGCGGGACCGGCTCTATTCGACTGTGAAAACTTATTTTTGATTGCTATAAAAATTGGGCTAAAAATTAAAAAATTTAGATTTTCTGTGAATGGAAACCCGGAATTCCGGATTTTTCCGGATTTTCGAAATCTCGGGTTCCTGAGGATTCTAAAAATATATACATTGTTGGGGTTTACTCCAAAGGTTAATCTGCTATAAACAGTCGAAGTTTGTACACACATTTTTTGGTCGTACTATAGACCTCAGTGACCTCTCCCACAAATGAGTACCTAGTACACATTTGTGTATGCTCACTCATTTGTATGTTTATGTGTTAAATTTTGAAAGTGGTCCGTTGCTGAGAGAACGTTTTTGGCTTCAACACATAAACATACAGGCGAGTGAGCATACACAAATGTGTACTAGGTACTCATTTGTGGTGGTGGTCACTGGGGTCCAATTTGTGGGGGGTCAGCCGTTATCGTCCAGATCATGTCCCCGGCCTTAATAATTAAGAGTGTGACGCTTGTCACACTCTTAGTTGTTATGTACTCTTGCATATACTTATTTATATTATCTATCACTATTGTTACTGCAGAACTGTAACAAAAATTTAGCAAAGAACTGCTAAAATCACGATTTTTCTTTCTAACGATACAGTAGATCAACCAACTGTTTACGTTCGTTCAGCACTCATAGAGATCTTTTATGTGCTACTACTAGCGGCTACTCAATCCGCTGTATACGAAGACCAGTTTAATTATCACTCTAAAAACTGGAAATAGAAATACCGTATTCATCCAATTTACAAAAATGCTTGTCACAGTGTAGCGGCTAAATCTGGACCTAGCTGTGGAGCGCTGTGTTCCTTCATGGGGAATGAGATTTCACATGGAGTTACAGAAATCGTTCAAGATAGTCTTCATTTTTCGGGCTATGCTACATTGAAACTGAAACCCAATCCCAATGCTTAGCACCCGAATTTATAGCGTCAATTTGCCATATAGGCAGTTTTTGAACCAGCATTTGTAACGACAAGCTATCTCAGATTTTTCCGCCATAGCAGTATAAAGAGCTTTTTGGTTACTTTATTATCATATACAAATTTCGCTGAAAAAACTACTGAATTTAGGCTACTTCTGAACAGAAAAATGCCCTCAGAAGCAGCGAAGTTTGCAAGACCAAAGAGCTCTGATATAAATTCGTGAAAAACTCAAATTTTGCTTTATTTCTTAATTATCCAGATAAATAATAGCATATAAATGCATCTCAAGTTATTTTTTCTTTTTTAGCTTGCTTTGACTCCTGCATTTGGAAGTTTGCTTTTTTGATACACCAGATGACCACACATCAACACTCAACTGCTCTGCGACGATTTGTTCATTTCATTATCCCAATATTTACGGTTCCGTTCACATTTATTGTGTCGCTGATGATTGCATTAAAACAATTTATTTTAAGCTTTGTTAACATTTCTGATACCGAGGATAAGCACGTGGTTATCAGCGGCTGTGACAGCGGATTTGGCAAAACAGTGGCAGAGCAATTGTTGGAAAAGAAATTTTTCGTTCATGCTGGATGTTTTACGGAAGCTGGTCAAAAAACTCTTGGACAATTTGCAGAAGAAACCCTACTGGAAAAGCTTCATGTATTTTCGTTGGATATCACGAGCGATGAGAGCGTGGCTGCCGCTACCAATGCCGTAATGGAGAAAGTACCATCAAAAGGTTTGTGACTGTAGTGGTCTGCAATTAAGTCCAGTTCAGCGGTCTCATTTCAGGAACAGGAACAGGGGTCTAATTCCAGAAACAGATTCAGGAACGGGGCTTTAATTTCAGGAACAGATTCCGGAGCGGGGGTCTAATTCCAGAAACAGATTCAGGAACGGGGCTTTAATTTCAGAAACAGATACCGGAGCGGGGGTCTAATTCCAGAAACAGATTCAGGAAGGGGGTTTAAAGTCAGGAACAGGAACGGGGGTCTAATTCCAGGAACAGGAACGGGGGTCTAATTCCAGGAACAGGAACGGAGGTCTAAGTCCAGGAACAGGAACGGGGGTCTAATTCCAGGAACAGGAACGGGGGTCTAATTCCAGAAATCGATTCAGAAACGGGGATCTAATTCAAGAAACAGATTCAGAAACGGGGGTTTAAAGTCAGGAACAGGAACGGGGGTCTAATTCCAGGAATCGATTCAGGAACGGGGGTCTAATTCCAGAAACAGATTCAGGAACGGGGGTTTAAAGTCAGGAACTGGAACGGGGGTTTAATTTCAGAAACAGGAATGGGGGTCCAATTTCAGGAACATGTATGTATCAAAAGCAGGCCTGAATATGGACCGTTCCTGGCTTTGAAAAATTTTCACCTGTTTCTTGTCTCTCGGCTACATTACGCTTTCCAAATTCCCGGGACAGGGGGCATGAAGTCACGATTTTTTGTAAACTTTGTCCTCTCTTTTGTCTCCATCTGCAATAATACTGTCTTTAACAGTAGCAGAACTGCAGATAAAAGATCGTTTACTGTTTTTGGCATTTTCATGGGGATGATCACTTCCAGCTATGTACTGTATGGTCCCCAAGATACTGAACCAAGACAAAGGAGGGATTGCCGATAAGAGTCAGTTCATGTTTCCGAAACTGCAAGTTTTTTCCGTTTGAAATTCTGAGCGAAAAATAATGTCGGTTCACAACTGGATCTGAACGAGGCAATAAATGTGCCCCATCAGATACCCACTGCTATTGATCGCATCGAATTGTTCGTCTGGAAATGTTGGCCGGAAAAACGAAGACCGATCTGGCGACATTGCTGCAAGGGGAAAGTTCACTCAGTTTCGAGAAATTCACGCCTGCTTTTGATACGTACATGTTCCTGAAATTGGACCCCCGTTCCTGTTCCGGAAATTAGACCTCCGTTCCTGAATCGGTTCTTGAAATTAGACCCCCGTTCCTGAAACGGTTCCTGAATTTAGACCCCCGTTCCTGTTCCTGACTTTAGAACCCCGTTCCTGAAATTATACCTCCGTCCCGTTCCTGATTTTAGACCACGGTTCCTGTTCCTGTTCCTGGTTTTAGACCTTTGTTCCTGTTCCTGTTCCTATCCCTGGTTTTAGACTCAACCATTAACTGTAACTCGTTTAACCTGCAATAGTTAATTGTGTTTGCTGATCTCTCTGGCCTACTCAAATACCACCAAAATAATATAACTTAATTAAACCGTGTCAAACAATACCATGTAACATGTAATAGCAATAGATATCTATTATGTACTCCTGGTAATAGTAAACGACTTCATGACAAAAATGCTCGACTTTTCAACCTTTTTGCACAACTTTAGCAAAATCGGGTAGCACTTTTGGTTCTTCGAGGCATTTCCTTGGGACCAAAAAATGTTTCAACCCAACATGTCGAAAATGTACCGAAAATTGGGGGTGTCTTCCATGTACATACGATCCAAACTTAATTGAAAAACTTAGGTGACTGAAGGCTTTGTGAGTAATGCTGCTACACGGTTCATTGAGATTCAATTTAACAAGAAATATATAAACTACAGCAGGGCTGCAACCTCCTTGGGCTAGGTTTCACAATTGCTAAATGCCAGCGGTAAGATTTAGAATATAAAGATTTTGATCAAATTGGGCTTTTCATGATTTCAGATTTTAACAGATTCATAATGTACAGTTTAGTGTACTGCAGGCAATCGGCGTAGTTCCATGTAAAATTTACTATTTTTATTGTTCTGTCTGGAGGCAGAACTACTTACACGGAAAATAGGTATCAATTGCACTATGAACAGCTTCTCAATTCAAAAAGGGCCTATTTTCAACATTGGTCTAGTATAGTGTTGAGCTTCTTTTTTAGCCAAAGGGGGCCCAAAAGTAACTTTTTTAGAAAAGACTATTAAAAGACTTTAGCAAAAAGAATTTTTAATTTTAATTAATTTTTATTTTAAGTGGAAGATTATTTAGGATGCTCTAATTGTGCTTCTGGCTATTTTAATTTGCTTACAATTTTCCACGTCCCCCCTTTCAGCAGTAATTTCGATTATTCGGATATTGTCGTGCCCCCCTTCAAACTTTGACTATGACAATACTATTGAAAGACTCCAGTATTTATGCAAATGAGCACTGCCGATTTCGAGAACAGTACGCAAACATATCTGATAGCTGCTGTAAATTGGCTATGATTGAGGCACAAAAAGATAAATACTGGGATGGATGGACGTAAAATTAACACCTTTTGATTTTGTTGCCAAATTTATCTGTAGTATTCTTTTTTTTTTTTTTTTTTTGCTGCGGGCTCAGCCATCATTAAGGCACTACTTGAGGCCTGTATGATGTTGCTCTCCGCGGTCCCTTATAATGCGGACAAGAAGCGGAGAGACGAAGACCACGGATAGAAAATGTGATCCCCAAGCCAAGTCGGTGTACGGTTATTGGCCAAAATCAGCAAAACTGAAATAGCCTCAGTCACACCCAGGGCAGCCAGCGTTGTCTTCCAACATCAGCTGCCCCCCGCATACCTCGAGTGACTAGGATGGCTGAAACCTAGCATAGCTCGCTCGGAAAGCCAGGGATTGAAAAGTAAGCTGCAGAAACGAGAGTGGGAGGGGTGAGGCCGAGCCGAAAGACAGGATAGTAGGAAAGTCCGCATTACACATCAATCTAAAATTTAAAACTTTGTAAATTTGGAATTTAAATCAGTTTGAAATGCAGTAACTTCGTTTAACCTAAGGTTCAGCAACAGGCACAGAAGGACCTTTTGCACCCGCCATACTTGCTGCCGACCTAAGCTAACCAAAGTTATCAAGGAATCCACAAAATTTAAGTTTTCACCATATGTAAAATCTTGCTGACTTGATTGCAGCAAATACCTTAGGGAAGGCATCTGCTGGTCAGCAATTTACCGCAAAAGCAAATCGAAAAAATGCCTATTATTAGATAGAAGCAATTATGCTTTATGAATTGTTTAATAAAAGTAAAGGACGAAAACATCAACTTATAAAGTGTAGTAGTAGTAGTAGCATTAGTATTAGGATAATATCCCGTTGATAGTTGAGGTTGTGAGCCCACTAGTGGTGCATTGTCCGTAAGTGGTCAAGTGGCTGATCATCAGTTTAAGCATCTTAGCATCTGGGAAAAATTGAGAGGGAAGCTATAAATATGCATAGAATATGCTGAATATGCAGCTGCTGAGATAAATTTAAATAAATATAAAATATCTAAATACATATCTGAATTCTGTGATCCAATTGGATTCGAATTCTTGCGGTTGAGCCTGTTTGGTTAAATTTCTAATTTTGCCAGAATTGTTGGTTTAACATTCTGTTTCATTTTAGGTTTAACATCAAAAGTTAAATTCTGGGTGTAGCGATAGCGATATCGATGTTACGATAGCGCATAGAGAATAATCCAGTAATCAAGCAATGAGGGATAAGATTGTTACTTGCGTTACTGTCTGAATTCAGGTTTATAATTTATAGATCGGATCTTATCTTACTAATTAACTTCACCTCGACCAACAACGGGACCCCATCACAAACGACTTTTGATTAGATTTAAATGATTTATTTTTAAATTCAAATAAAAGGTAAACTTATCTTCTAAAATAGCCGCTGCATTCCGGCAAGTCATCTGTAGTATTCAATTGAATTTGAAGTATACACAGACAACGAAACACTGTTAACTTATTTTTTACTTCAATCTTCAATCAATAGCTTCAGTCGTTCCACATAAATCCGAAATTGTTACTTGGTTGCTGCTTTTTAATTCTCCAGTGTTTACTGCAGGACTAGCATTTGAAACTTGCGTAGTTGGCGTTGACGAGGTTCAAGCCGGTGGGATGGAAAATTATATCAGCGGCAAACAAACGCTGCCCACTAGCCACTAGTCAAATCCCCGCTGATTCAAGCAAAGCCTAGTGTCACATTGAATCTTACATCGAAAGGCACCAAAATAATCAGGGACGTTTATTGTACTTTATAAAAGACAGAGTGAGAGACAAAATTTTTCGAAAGGAGAGCACTGACACATACAGGCGGAGTGCGGAATAAAACATCACGTCCAAGCAGTTGTTTTTTAAAGCTCAGTTGCAGAACTATACCCTTTCAGGGGTCCTCTTGTTCAAATCCTTTCAACTTATTCATTACAATAAAACAGCCAATCAAATAGCTCTTTAGTGTAGCAAACAGCGCCGACTAGTGTGACGGTTGCTGACCAATTTAGACGGAATGGATAGTGTAATTTGATTCAATGTTTAATTTCAAATGTACAACTAATACTTTTTTAAGATAACGGCTTTAAGAAAATATTAAACAATTTAAGAACACAATACAATATTTTCTATTATCTTTGCAATTCTATCCGAGTTTTAGATTTTTAACTCGTTTAACCTCAGTGTTCAATCGCGGGTTAAAACTACACGGAGAATAATGCCGCAGAGTTAATAGAGTTAATTTTAACTCGCGCGCGAATAGCAGCAGAGTTAAAATTAACTCAGTTAACTTTAACCCTTTTATGTGCTAAATTTAACCCCTTTTCGTACGTCGAGTTAAAATTTCTTTAATCCGTTTAACCCCAGCTAGTTAAAATTAACTCATTTAACTCTTTTAACTCTGGCGCGAAAAGGATCGAGTTAATTTTAACTCGTTTAACTCGCGCGCGAAAAGGCCCTTAGTCTAGTTTTTTTGTATCATTGACTGTAGCAGCACTGTAACATTACATTTGAGGTTTGTTTTTGTTTCAAGAAATTTGGGCACTCATCAATAATGCTGGAATCGGAATCCATGCTGCCTTTGAAAGATGGAGAACCGTTGCAGAATATTCTAATATCATGGATATAAACTTTCTAGGTCATGTCCGAATGACTCAGGCTTTCTTGCCTTTCATATCGAATAGTATTAATCGATCCCGCCTTGTCTTCGTCTCAAGCATTTACGCTGTCTTTCCCAGCGAACATTTTGCACCCTATATAGCATCGAAGCATGCATTGTTGGGATATGCTAAAAGTCTAAGGTAAATTAATCAAAACTACATAATAGTTAACCAGGATTTTTCTGCGATTTGCGTCAAACTTGCGTCCCGTTAAAAGTAAACTTCTGCCCCTTTCACAAATTCTGTGTTCAGGTAAAGTTTATGTTTTTGAGCATTTTTTGCGCAAAATGCTTTATTTAGAAACAATTTTGATTATTCACGCAGTTTCGCATATTTAAACACATAGAAGGAAGGGTTGCCAAAAGTTTAGTGCTATTTAACAGCTAGTAACAAGTGCTCAGAGTTTGAAGAAAATTTCCATTTGAAATTGAAGTTTGAAAACATTTCCACAAAATTTCGCAATGAAAATGTTTAAAAAACGTTGTTTTGGCATCGGTTATCATTAACACTTTAGTCCGGTGTATGCATCAAATATGAATTCGAGGATCCGGTATTTCTGGAATTTCAAGTTTTAGGTGGAAATATTAAATAAGAAATATGTGGGGTGATGTACATGTTCTTTGGCGTTTTTGGCTTTTTGGTGTCTCAAATTTTGGGCAAAATTTATTAACTATTGTCAATGTATAAGCATTAAAAGTAAACGCAAAGTATAGCAAGCTAAATGAATAATCAATAATCGAATTTTCGCAAATATAAAAGTCAATCGAAATAATTTTGGTATGTATCGGCTGCTAATAACCCCCTCTATATATGCTATGACTACATAAATTCATGCTGGTACCCCTTGTGTAGCGAGAGTTATAGAAATTTACGTTATTTTTTGTTAACCAATTCACAAGAAAATCGCCGGTTTCTAAAAAATCACCCACGAATCTAATCTCACGATAGAGCGGGGAAAATTTTCTTTTGATGAATAAATAGAGCATACTCGATAGAGTTATTTGGCAAAAAATTTGAACCCTGAAGTTTCTTTTTGGTAGGCTTAATTTCTAATTTCGTTCTGGGTTCCTTGGTTCAAAGTGGCAACCCTGGCTACTCTTAACCCTGTTTATTGACTCCAGGAAGCCAGGAATCCAATTATTTGGTGTTCTATTGCTCTAGTAAGCAAACCAACAACTAGGCGTAGTAATTACGCATCTGGACTAGTTATTGCATTGGAATAATATTGCGATCTTAAGCGAGTCAAGACTTATAATATGATCGCTCGGGACTTTGCTGTCACAGATGATGCTTTGCTGTCACAATGCCAGCACAGCTGACTACTTCGGAGTCTGGGAAGTAGACAACTTTCCAGACAGTGAAAAAGGAGAATTCCATAGTTAAATCAAAGGTTTAAGAAGGTCAGCTTTTGAGGCACACCATTTTGAGTAACAAGATTACAAAACTAAAAGTAATTTTACTAAAACATTTTTGCTTATAACTTTCTTATTTTGGGAATTAAAAAAATATGGGGTTTCGATTTTCGGAATCAGGAATAAGTTGCGTTCCAAATGAACCAATGTTATGTGGTCCATTAAAACTTCGCAAATTTACGTAATTGTTTAATCATCCCTAATTACAATTGGCTTGTATGCAAAATGATAATAAACTGAAGGGGGGATTATTTGTTTCCCCCACTTGTTGACCACAACATTTTCTTGTCTACAAGTTGTTTTCTTTTCCAGCACTAGATCTACAAATTAGATTCTTCTGAAGAAAATTTAATTCTTTTGATTAATTAATTACCAGGCAGGGGATGAAAGGAGGAGGTCCTACCTCGGACCAAGGAAAAGCAACTACTCTTCGTTAAAACGTTGTACACTGGCTATTAGTTTTTCAGATGCACTCGATTAGTTACTCTAAGTGATTAATAACGTGTTAGCTAAACCTTCTACCTAATTTTTGATTGGTGGGTTCCGCAATACTCGGCAACTCTGCACTAACAAGAACACATTATTAGACAGTGACTGCTTGGACATTCAAATACACTATTTCAACAACTAGTGATGAGATTTCTTTTTGATCATCTTCGGTTTTATGCAACATGAGATTCCAGCTACCTCTACCATTTTTTACGTCGAATAAAATATCCATTACACATGTCATGTCGAGTTTTGTACCGACAACAATTTGCGAAGGCTCCATACGACGCCAAGCTGCGTAGATTCTTTTCATGCTTTACACTTTTTTGTATCAAACCTAACACTGTTTTTGGCAAAAGCCTAGCTAGCTTTTCCAGCATCGAACTTGTAGTTAAAGCCCCCCCCCCCCTTTTACTGCTCTCCAACGTTTTGTACTTCGTTGTTCGACAGATATATATCCCAGCATGCCTGATGATAATGTAATAGTATAGTGTAGTGTAGGTAACTTCTTGCGTCTTAGCATTGCAGTATTAATATGCGATATTTTGGCTCTGGCTCCTGGCAGTAATAAACCAGCTTTAATTTTTGACAAGTTTTTCAGAAAACAGTCTCTAAGGACCAAAACTGTGCTGATCAAATGGATTTTCAACCATAATCCTATGATAACTACATAAAAAGCCATTAGCTTCACCAGCATTGCCTAGCAAAAACGTCGATCACTAAAGAATCATACTAGTAAACTTTTATATGTCCTCAATAGTGTTTATAACTTGTACTTCCAATCCAACTATGTATTTACTGTGCCCATACTATATATGAAATCTAGAAATGTTTACACTTTGACCGCCGTGTGACCATATTAGGTCACACTAGACTATTACCTGTAGGCCATGTTACCCATATTGGGTCATGAATTGTTATGACTTCTATTGAAGTCTAAAACCTTGGCGCAGTAGTTATTACAATCAAATTTGCTTGCTGGCCTGTAAGTACGGATTTCAGTGAAACATAAAGACCGAAAAAGCTGGTTTCCACAGAGTTCCATGTTTCACTGTTAAGTGCAATTATCACAAAATTTTTGATGTAATACGTTTTTGTTTTACGTAAGAATGCATAATAAACATAAATAAATAATCTGAACCACTATATATGTTATATATATATATATATATATATATATATATATATATATATATATATATATATATATATATATATATATATATATATATATATATGGAGGCGCACGTAAGTAATTGTCTGTACCATTCTGTGCTGTCCTATTCAGTAAACGTTTTTATGATCTTTTGTACATAATTTCTTTGTGACTTACTGAATAAACTGTTTGTTTGTTTGTTTGTTTATATATATTTGAAAATAAGCGTGAGCCAGTTTGGGTACACCAAATGCAGACGGCATAGTTATTACCTGGGAACCATGTGACCCATATTGGGTCACACCACGTAGACCTCGAATTTGACTATCTGTGATATCAGAGAATCTGTCTGACCTCATGACATAAGTATCAAACCGTTTTCGCAAAAATTTAGTTTCGGCCTAGTTGTAGGGGTACATACGCTCTAATACCGGCAGTCATTGTGTAAAGGTTTGACATTGTTTGATTTCAGGCTGGAGAAGCTTCCAGTCGTCATCATATCTCCCGGCTTCCATCCAACCAATCTTATCAATATTAACGCAGAGTGCAATGCCATGAAGGAAAGGTGGTCAAAATTGCCCATGGATGTAAAGCTGGCCGATGGAACTACAAATATTGATAAACGTACGCTAAATGCTAAATATATGCATTCAAATTGTGAAAAGTTTTCATACTTTGAGTCTGTACTTCATGTAGTTTAATTTTCCATTTTACGTAACTGATATTAGAGAGCCACTGTCCTTGTGTGTTTTCCATGGAATACAAATCGCAACTTTAAAAAGTTCAACTACTGTAAAGTGGGAACACGGACTATATATACTCAAGCAATCTAATTTTGTTGAGAAGTAGTGTAACAAATTTTGTTGAATAAAATTCAGCAGCCTAATTTTTGATTTTTGTTTATTCTTTTTCATCAGAATTTATATTTTTCCTGGACCTATTCACCTTCCCTGGATTTATAAATGTAAAGAAAAAGATTAGGCTAGTAGTCTTTTTAGGAGCTGAGAGGCCTCTTTCCAGTCTCGATATTCAAACTTTATTCAACTCAGCCCTTTCTATCGCACAAGTTTGGTGGTTGGGCAAACTTGATAATTCTAAGACAATTAGAGCACTGGTATTCACCTTGATATTCCACACCAAATACGAAGTTCTTCTCTTAAGCTACTTCTTAGTAAACTGATCACTCACTAAACTAGTACAGTTAAATTAGTTCAGTGTTCCTTCCTTACCTAGTCAGGGTTTCCGTGACTAAAACTCTGGTCCGCCCTGAACCTCAAAACAATTCCTGAGTATTCCAGACTAGAGACTAGCACGGGCCGAAAATTTTTCTCGGCCCGCCCGGCCCAACCCGTGTAAGGTTTCGGCCCGCCCGGTCCGGCCCGCGAAATTTTTCATTTTTTCAGAAAGTGTAAAATTTCAAAAAATTCAAAATTTAATATTGAATTTCAGTTTAAAGTCTCTATGTTGTAATCGCAAAAATTGCGTCAATAAATTGAGATTTGAAAATTAATTCTGAGCATCAACTATTGCAATTAAGTTTAAATTGCGTTTTCCGAATTTTAACAGTTTGAAGTGCTAGTTCTTAATGTTCTGAACCACAGGGTTGTTTTTGGACAACATCTGAAATGATAATTTTTTGAGCATATATATACCTTTTCAAGAATCAAGAAATGTGCATAAGCATACTGATAATACAGATAACGCTAAAATTTGAAGTATATCCAGCATTTATTTAACAATTCAATTTGAACAGAATACACAGTAACATTTATGAAATCTATTCCTTCAAAGAAGTGTTAATGTGATCGAAACGTGATCAAGAAGCACAAAAATCTTTCAAGGCTAATATTTGAGTCATTTTTCTTTAGTAAAATCTTGCAAAAATAATGGGAGCAGGCCGGAAACTCGGCCCGCGGCTCGGCTCGGCCCGGCCCGCTTGCCGTAATGCAGGCCTCTATTCCAGACCAGACAATGTTCAACGTTTGATAATTACGGTTTACTGTTACAGGTATCGTCAGGACTGATTTACAGATCAAATGATTTTAGGATTACAATTCTATAATTCATAGAAGTCTAACACGAGCATTCATACAAAACCATACGGGTAGATTTACCGAAACTCAGTGAACAATACTCAAACATTCAATTTGATGAGTGCGTAACCTCCCAATTCAACAATTCAACTTAAGGGTTAGAACTCTGTGAAGTTACTTTGTTCCAAAATGATCCAATAAATCCAAAATAGTGAAATATACAGAGGAACTAGACAGAATAATGCAACACAGTGAACGGCAAGAGAGGGTGACCAACCAACAAACTCAAACTTCGGGACTAAATACGAAACAATGGCACTACCAGCCGAATACACGCAAACTCCAGCCAACGGCGTGACTGCCACCGATACAGACGTTCAGAGCACGTTTCTAAAGCCGACCGATCGCAAGCAAAGTCAACCCCAAACTGAAGTCTAACGGTCAGTCACCCTCTTTTCCTCCAGTCCTGTCCACGTGCAATTCTGCTGTTTTCGGTTCTTTTGAACTTTCTTTGAAATTTTGCGGTTCTATTGACAAGGAGATGCATATGCGTATGCGTTTGCTCAAGGACTCAGAGGGTTCCCCCAAATCTTTGTTTTAAGCCTATTAACCCCTCACATCACATTTGAACTCATAAGACGAATAACAGCCCAATTAACAGAATCGTTCATGCAAACAAAAATAGGTGATTATGTGGACTCTGTAAACTCTCCAACTCCTATAGTCCTACGGAGGCATTTTTAGAATACCACAGAGGCACTCAGAGTACTACAGAGGCACCTGTACTATAGAGGCACTTTTGTGTCCTACGCAGGCACTTTTGTGTTCTACACAGGCACTCTATAGGCTATATTCAAAACAATCAAAACATTTCCGAGTTTGCAGTTTTTTTGGAGAATGTTCAACATTTTTTGGGGTAATATCTCCATTTTTGTTGTTCTCAAGTGAAATTTTGTCTTGTTATTTTCCAGGTTTAACAACCCTGTGTATTTGCGTAAAATAAAAATTAATAAATCTTCAGAAAACTGACTGTTTTAAAACCTGAGATTTTAGTAGTTAATGACTTTGCATGGTAGTACAGTGCCTCTGTAGGATTGTAGAGTGCATCTATAGGACAGTAAGGTGCCTGCGTAGTACAGTGATTCTGTAGTAAGGTTGGTGCCTGAAAGCGACAAGTGCCTCCGTAGGACATAATCCTCCAACTGTACAAAATTTCCAGCATTAGATACAAAGATACACATTCATGAGTTAGATACACATGGAAATTAGTGAGCAAGATATAGAAATTAGCAAAACATTGGTAATTAACAGAGTATTGGCAATTAACAGAGTCAAGAGTTTGAGTCAAAGGTCGGAAAAACACAAAACGCAATCGCATACACAAAATAATTATCATCACATTCAGAATTCAGCACAAAATTTCAACTTTAGTTTTAACGTTAGCTTGGTTCTAGCCCAAAAACAAATTCATCAAACGAATCTCAAAATCTTCTTATTACACTCTCCACCGCAAAAAATGGTACAAAGTTACACTAGGGGGGGTGGATTATCAAGACAGTGGATACATGCCGTGATGAATGAGTATAGTGGTGGGATCAGTTATACAACGAACAAAGGCATAGATACAAGTACGGTACATGTGTAAAATATGGGGGAGATAGGGAATTTAACCACTGAGCTCACGCCCCAAATTTTACAAGGGAACTGTGCGCAAGAACGCTGACCAGCGA
>JASAND010031319.1:0-28336 GCA_030248195.1 Trissonchulus latispiculum
CACCTTTTGGGCATCCTGTGTCTGAGGGCCTTTTCAAGAAAGGGTAGAGTAGAGTTAAAATTAACTCGATCCTTTTCATGAAAGAGTTAAAAGAGGGAAACTCAAGCTTGAGTGGAGTTAAAGCGAGTTAAAACAGTTAATTTTAACTCTACTCTACTCTACTCTACCCTTTCTTGAAAAGGCCCTGAGTTTGCTAATCCCAGCAGACGCGTCGACCCTCCGTGTAAAGGATTAAGTTGCTACAAAACCCTAACCGACTAGGCTGAACCAGGACAAAGAGGAAAGCAAATTTTAATTCAGATCAAAGCAACTTCATTACACAACGTTTCAGTGAAAGATAAATTTTAAGTTAAAGATTAAGTTTTTAAAAATTTAAAAATTTTATGACTAATTAGGTAATAGTTGGAAAGCTGGTTAGGTTTTGCTAAAGTTAGATAAAAGAAAACTAACTCCCGCTCCAAATAGTTTTCTTGAATCTGAAATCCTCGATCTTTCGCAAATTCATCCTAAGAAAAAGTTCAGGAACATAATCAGAAAGCGGACACTGTAGATCTTTTAAGTAGGAATCCTAGTTTTGCGTACACATTCTTTAGGCGTAAGTAGGAATGTCAGTTTTGAGACAAACAATTAGGCGTAAGTAGGAATTGCAGTTTTGAAAACGATTAAGGTGCATTCATAGTCGCAAACGCATAGAGATGCGCGTCGACGCGCGTCTACGCCCGTCGACGCGTCTGATTGTAACGTGCCATTTTAATCGTTTAAAACTAATTGTAGCGTATTCATACTCACGAACGCATGCAGACGCTTACGTACGCGCGTCGACGCGCGTCTAAGCGCGTATGCTTGCGACAGGAACTATGAATGCACCTTTAGGCGTAAGTAGGGTAGGCGTAAGTAGGAGTAAGCGTTTGCAAGTGGAGGAACAGTTGTCCAGTAGTGCAGGTGTCCATTGGACCATTGGACCAAGCGACCATGGGACAGTTGTCAGGGCTTCTGTGCCTCTCGTGGGAACCCAACAAAATTTAATCCTTAATGACTCCCTGCTGAGTTCAATTGGACTCACTTAACAATAGAGACGGTCAATTCAAGGTCATATTTAACTCTGACTATCCAGGTCCCCACACGGTTTGGGTGTTTGTTTAACTCTGAATTGGCCCAATAACAATGATTGGTTGTTTAACAGAATATCACTTGACCAATTAAATTCAAAAGAACGTAGGCATGCATACATGTGCATGCAATAGTATGTTTTATATTTTCGGAAATTGTAAGAAATCAAGGGAAGCATTCATTATAGAAAACTTAAAGATTTTTCTAAAATAATTTTAAGATAAAAGTTGCTGTATAAATTTGAATTATAATTTCTTTAGCCTTTAACCTCAATTAATTCTTGTTATTACATTTTTATTCTCGTTAATTTTATTTTAATAGTGAATATTATATATAGATGTATATAGATTATCAGTTAAATTAAATTAATTTTAACCTTAAAATCTTTATTTTTCACAGAAAAATAATAATTTTCGTAAACAGTCCCCCTCTTCTCACAAATATTTTTATACTCCATAAATTCTACCGTAAGACATTTACTCTAAAGTGGGCGGGGCTTAGCAGTTTAAGTGACAGTTGGGCCAAATCAGAATTGGGCCAAACAAGACTACACCCCCCACACAAGAACAAATATTACCGTAATCTTTAAATTTAGTGCTGCGTAGTGAAGAATTATTCTTCACTACGTAGCATTAATTTTATCTATAGACTACGGTAACATTTCTGCTAGAGTGCGGACCTAGATAATCAGAGTTCAATTTGACCTTGAATTGACCTTCTCTATTGTTGAGTGAGTCCAATTGAACTCAGCATGGAGCCACTTCATGCTGGAAGAAAAGTCATTACGGATTAAATTTTGTTGGGTTCCCACGAGAGGCACAGAAGCCGTTGTCAGTGGGGCAGTTGTTTGGTAATCAGCTGTAATAGGGCTAAAATTGCAATTGTGCAATTGCAAACGTAGAGTTGGTTAAATTATTACCAATTAGAACATAAGTTTATGTCCAATTGGTGGGACAGGATTACGGTATTGGTAGGCATAAGGACAGTTTATAACTTGTCCTGTTTTATGTACGCATAAGTATGCATGCAATCTTGAGTTTTGGAAGATTTGTGCAATGTGTAGGAAGTACAGTCTTGAGTTTTGTCACAATGACGTAGGCAGACGTTAAATAGTCTTAAGAACAGCATATATATGGACAAAAACTTTGCATACTGTTTTTCCAATAGTCAATATTTAAAGAAACGAGGCACAAATTGTTCGGCTTAATTATGCCAGCATCTTTGAAATAATAAACGTATATGTGTCGCGTTAAACTAGGAGGCCTGTGAGTGCCGCTGGCCTTAACGTTAAATTAAGTGGCAACATAGTTTAACGTTACACTAAGTGGTCTCTTCTCTCAATATTCTCCATGTGCAATTTACTGCTACTTTGCTACTCCATGCTAGTGCGCATGTCTTCATATGGATTATATGGGCAGTGTTAACACTATTAAGGGTAATAGTTTTGTATGACTTGGCCCAGCTCTGAATTGGCTCAATAACTGCTTGTTTGTTGTAAACAACATCACATGACCACTTAAATTCCAAAACGCAGACATGTGTGTATGCATATGTTAACTGTTATAGTATATTTATGTTAGTGTAAATTTTAAGAACTGTACATTATATAAAATTTAAAAAAGTTTATAGGTGGTTTCATCATTAAAGTTTGCTGTATAAATTTGAATTATGATTTTGTTATTAGTATAACCTCAAATTTTCATGTTATCGCACTTTTATTCTAGCTAATTTAATTTTTACAGTGAATATATGGGTTGTCTAAAGATTATCAGTTTAATCAAATTAATTTTAAATAAAAATTCGTTATGTTAGAAAGAAATGTTATAATATTTGTGAACAGTCCCCTCCCCTCACTGTTATTTACAAGCATTAAACTCTACCGTAGGACTTTATCCCTTTAGTAAAGTGGGCGGGGCTTAGCAGTTTTAAGTGGTGTAGTCTTGTTTGGCCCAACTCTGATTTGGCCCAACTGTCACTTAAATGGCTAAGCCCCGCCCACTTTACTAAAGAGAATATCTTACAGTAGAGTTTATCGCGTGTAAATAACTGTGAGAGCAGGGGGACTGCTTACAAAAATTACTATTTTTCTGTGCAAAATAAAGATTTTTAACTTAAAATTTATTAAATTTAACTGATAATCTATATACGCCTATATATATTCACCACAAAAATAAAACTAACTAGAATAAAAATGTAATAACAAGAATAAATTGAGGTTAAAGGCTGAAAAATTGTAATTCAAATTTAGACAGCAAACTTTAACATTAAAATCATTTTTTAAATTTTCTTTAATTCTATATAATGAATAGTTTTTTAAATCTATGAGTTCCTTGATTTCTTACAATTTCCGCAACGCAAATATAAACTATACTATAGCAATTAACATGCACATGTATGCATGCCTACGTTCTTTTCAATTTAATTGGGCATGTGATGTTGTCTTAAACAACCAATCACTGTTATTGGGCCAATTCAGAGTTGGGCCAAGTCATACCAAATCGTTTTAAGTGGCAGTTGGGCCAAACTAGACTACACCATTGTAATGACTGCCAGTCTTACATACATACGTATCTATCTGTGCACCAATATTCTGAAACTACATACGTAACATTAGCATAGGCTCGGGTCTTGGGGGGGGGTTGTCCCCAAAAAATTTTCAGGGGGCTTGTACCTTGAACAAAAAGTTTCAGGGAGGCTTGTACCTCAAGAAAAATTTCTCAAAATTTTTCGAAAAATTAAGGCTAATTTTGGATCTTTTGCGCTTTCCCCCCCCCAGCCCTAACTTTTGATTCTTTTGACCAATAACTTTGAAATTTGGTGTGGGTGCATACTGGAGGCTGGTGAATTCAAAAATCAAAAAATTTTAAAATTTTAAATATTTTTAAAAAATTTTAAATTTTTGTTTGGTAAGGGGGGAACCAAGGGAAACCAAAAATTTTTTGAAAAAATTTTGCTGAAAACTTGCATATAGGGGTTTTCTGGGGCGCTGAGCACGAATCTGAAATCCGTTTTTCGATTCAGCTTTTCGTTAGCTCAGTATAAACTTAATTGTTAAGCTTACAACTTTAGCTTATACTGAGCTAACGAAAAGCTGAATCGAAAGACGGATTTCAGATTCGTGCTCAGCGCCCCAGAAAACCCATGTATGCAAGTTTTCAGCAAAATTTTTTCTTAAAATGTTTTGGTTCCCCTTGGTCCCCCCTTACCAAACTAAAATTGAAACTTTCGAAATTATGTCCGATTTTCCCGAAAAACTAAACATTTTAGCTAAAAAATTCCGGCGAAGCCGGAAATGTTTTGAAATTTTACTGTAAAAACTAATTTTTTTCGGCTGTTTTCGGTTACCCCTTGGCCATTTTTTCGTTACCCCTTGTCCCCGACGGCGATAGGGCTTGTACCTTGTCCGGGTTGGAGGGGGCTTGGACCCCCCTGACCCCCCCCGCGTTAACCTATGTAACGTATGTCATTGTTCTAACTTAGATACCATGTTTAAATCTGGACTTGGTCGAGCGGGCGTTGGGTCATTTCTTTATTTTGCCTCATCTTAAATATATAAATTTTTGGGAGGCTTTCATATTTCAATTCCTAACTTTCTGCCACCTTTTTTGACTTTCCGCCAAAAGCAAACCTGTTTTCAATTTTAATGATGTTTGTCAACATTTAGCAGACCCTACTAAAATGATCCTTTTTGGCCAGTTGAATTATCTACAACTTTCAGTGATATATTTCCCTCACATGAAAGCTACGTGTGCTTGTCGCTAGCTTATATCATTTTTGCCTGCCTGCCTGCATATTTTGTCAACTTTTCTCAGGCTACATAAGATTTTTAACTTTGTTTCTTAACCCATTTTTCTATGTTTAAATTTGTTCCTAAGTTTTATTAAATATAGTATATCTTACAAGTATGCACTATGTTTTTGTGTTTTCGACAATGGCAACTAACCCGCAAGTTCATCAGATTTACGACTTTCCAGATTGGGGAGACCTACGTAACTATGCTGAATGTCTTGAAAGTCAGAAGAGGAATTGCTTTGCCCGAAGTAATAATTCCAACGTTAAATGAAGATTATGAGCCAAATATGCAATTCTTAATATAAAGGGAGTCATGGATCTTTTCTACAATACTCCCTTCAATACTAACTGGTTGGATTGAGGGTTATTGGGTGATCCAAATGCGTTCATATTTTGGGAAGGTGTTACCTGAGGCTGAGCTAAGTAAATTCAAAAATCTCAAGAATTATAATTTTTCAAAATTTTAAAACTTTTTAAAGCTCAAAATTTTTGAATTGTTTGATATTTTCCGATGGAATCGATGATGCTGAGCATTTTTCCTTCTAGCAGCAACATCTGAAAATGCTTCCTTCCTCTACAGCGGCTCTAACTGTAAAGATCAAAGGAAAACGCCGCCTGTATACAGCAGTATATAATCGTGTGCCTATTGTTGGAGGCAATTTACTTTGATCTTTGCAGTTCAAGCCGCTGTAGAGATCGTAGGAAGCATTTTCAGATGTTGGTGCAAGAAGAGAAAATGCTCAGCTTCATCGATTTCACCGGAAAATTTTGAGAAAGTTCAAAAATTTTGAAATTTAGAACATTTTAAAATGTCAAAAAAATTTAAAATTGTTTAAATTTTTGAATTTACTGAGCCACAGGTAACACCTTACTAAAATATGAACGCATTTGGATAACCCAATAACCCCAATGCAACCAGTTCGTATTGAGAGGAGGGATTGTGGAAAAGATCCGAAATCATAATTTTTCGGTCATCGCAGAAACGATTGCATCAGCGTCTTGTCCAACCAGGAGTAAGTATTGATTCATCAGATTTATACGTACGTTATTTCTATAAAGTACAATATAGTTATTATTCGACTTGCACATTCAATGTTCAGTGTCAGCACTTTTGAAAAAATCCCAGATATTCTTCTAGCTCTTACCGAAAAAAAAGAAAAAATTTTGAATATTTTCGACTTTGCACGTTCACTGTTCATTGGAAACAATGGGAGGACGGTTGTCTGCTTGGATGCATGAAAATCAGTCATTGAAATGGGCCCAAGCTCTTCCCAGAGTTGTCAATTTCGCAAAATGCCGGACTTCGCAATATGCCGATAACACACACACACACACACACACACACACACACACACACACACACACACACACACACACACACACACACACACACACACACACACACACACACACACACACACACACACACACACACACACACACACACACACACACACACACACACACACACACACACACACACACACACACACACACACACACACACACACACACACACACACACGATGTTTCTTCTAAAACTTTTTATAATAATATAATAATTACTTTTTCAATAAAAAATTAAATTTAACTTAAACATTATGATCTTTTGCGCATTCCCCCCAGCCCTAACTTTTGATTTTTTTGACCAATAGCTTTGAAATTTGGTGTAGGTACATACAAAAATGGCTGATGAATTTGAAAATTAAAAATTTTAAAGTTTTAAAAAATTTACCACAACGAACCAAAAAAAATTTTTTTTAAAAAATTTGCTGAAAACTTGCATACAGGGGTTTTCCGGGGTGCTGAGAACGAATCTGAAATCCATTTTTCGATTCAGCTTTTTGTTAGCTCAGTATAAGCTTACATCTTAAGCTTATCACTTTAGCTTATACTAAGCTAAGGAAGAGCTGAATCGAAAAACGGATTTCAGAATCGTGCTCAGCACCCCAGAAAACCCTTGTATGCAAGTTTCCAGCAAAGTTTTTTCAAATTTTGTGGTTCCCCTTGGTGTCCCCCCTTACCAAACTAAAAATTTAAATTTTTAAAAAATTTTTAAAACTTTAAAATTTTTTAATCTTTGAATTCATCAGCCTTCAGTATGCACCCACACCAAATTTCAAAGTTATTGGTATAAAAATTAAAAGTTAGGGCTTGTTGGGAAAGCGCAAAAGATCCAAACATTAAAATAAAACTGAAAACAAAATTTTAATACTTCCAAATAAATTTGTAGTAAATTTTAGAAATGTTAATTTCCTGATTCCTCAGTTTAAACTCAGCGTAATTTTCTGTTGCGTTCCTATGCTCCGAGAAGGCGGCGCAATTAACTGTAGACTATTCACGTGATATGACCTGGTGTGGTGGAGATATTACACGTAGTCTGACCAATCATAAAGTGGATTTATACAACTAGGATTTATGACAACTGAGAATAAACCTTAATATACAGTTATATCCCTGTTACACTGCACATATAATCCATGTGAAGACATGTGCACTAGCATGCATGCGTAAAGTGCATATGGAGAATATGGAGAGAAGATCCACTAGTGTAACGTGAAACTATGTGGCCCCTTAGTTTTACGTTAAGGCCAGTGGCGCTCACAGGCCTCCTAGTTTAACGCGACGTATGTACCTAAAGTATGGGGATTTATGCGAACCATTTATGCAGCCCATTCCAATTGGCAAACAAAATCATCTCTATGGCTACGACATATTAAATACTCACTTGTTCGTTAAATACATCAAAGCAACAATTAATTATTTATTAGTTAAGTGCAACTAATTTTGGTGTTATTTGATTCCATTGTCCACCTTCAATAGAGAGGGTGTTGAACAATGGGGGAAACAGAAGTAGTTTCCTACTGCTACGAAGCGTTGAAGTGATTCTTTGTAGTAACAATTGCCAGTCCTTTAATCTCAAAGGACTGTAGGCGTGCAACGAAGCGGCACAGGCTTCAAAGGTCCAAGTTTCTGTCAGTCAGGGATAAATCGGATTTGAGCTTGCTAACTAATTAGCTGTGACTACCAGCTTGGTGGGGGCAGCAAAGGCGCTTTAAAAATATATAAAGCATCATTTGGTCTTAATTATGAGTTATTGTCATCGACTGTATTGGTGTCATTTGTCGTTTTCAATTTATGTGTTGCTTTCCATTTCGAGCTAATACGGTACATGGTACATGTTGACAGCAGTTCCTGTGTTTACAAATTTTAAACTTAACTTATTTTGATCTTGAGTATGACTTGTCTTAGTCATACCTAACATGTCGAAACAATATACGTTTTTGGGCGAATCAATCTTTTGGATATTTGATTCGAACCATCATTTTGATGTTTTAAATTACTCAATACGTTAACTGCTGGATTACTTTTCGCGAAGCTCAGCTTAGTGCCAGAAGTTTCCTGATCTATCTGGGCAAGAGTTTAAGCGACAACAACGCTAAGCGGGACCCCCCCCCCCCTGAGATCTCGGGGGGAGGGTCCGCTTATACACGTAAATTTGAGATAAGGTAGGCGATTAGCCAATGAGATGCGTTTTAGTTCAAACGCATAGAAACACATGCTGAACAATGGTAAGTGGTACCCCCCCCCGAGATTTCGACCTTAATGTGCCGAGCATCTCGCTGCCATTTCCATTAGGAAGGGCCAAGCTTCTCACTCTTGGTATTATAAACTCTTGATCTGGGCTATTCGGCTATTTTCGATTATAGTTTGTTGTTTATGAATCATTGAGACACTGATACGACACGAAACCAAGGTAGTGAACGAAAGTCCCATATGTGGGACCTCGTATATATATACCTTCAGACATCCACAGACGATAGATTTCACTATTTTTAGCAGCAGCAAAGCAGGTTCTAAAGACCTGAATATTGGACCTGGGGGATGCGAAAAATGGGATTTTGTTTGATCTGCAGCTGAGTCAGCCAAGCAGGAAGACCAATTTAGCAGTAATCCGCTGGTACCCATGGTGGGCCGCTCATTCTGAGGTGACATAGGTACCTGTTTGAACTTGTATGAAGAATAGTGTTGGAAAATAAGAAAATTTTGCGGGCCCGGTCGGCCCGCGCGCCGATGTGGTTCTACGGGTCGGGCCAAGCCAAGGGCCGGCCCGGCCCGACCCGCGGGCCAGTGTCGGGCCGGACCACGTGGGCCGGGACGGGGGCCGCAAATTTCTACGGGCCCAGCCAGCGGTCCGACGTCGCAAAAAACGATTAGGTAATTGATTTCAACTTGTTTTACGTCTAATTTCAACTTATTTTACGGCTAGCTTTGTCTTCCATTTTTCACAAACAACAAATAGCAATACAAGTGGCCACTGGTCAGCCGATTACGTGTTCGGTAAACATTGGTATCCAGAATTCCACACATTATCCATATATATACAAATCCAAGCTGTCGCTCCTACTCCACTCTAAACCTTATTCCATTATTTTTCATAGATGCTGTCCTACTTTTTCTGTAGCTTTTCACTTCCTCAAACGAAATGTCTCTTGTGTTAAGTTTGTCCACGTGCTTGATTTTGACATAAAGGTCTAATTTACGTGACCAATAGCAGGGAGGAATGAACTAAACCAAAATTAATTTAGTTTGTCTAATAAGGTTTTGGATGTTGGTTGCGATTCAAATTATCGCAAGCAAGAGCAAATAAATTTAAACTTAAACTGCGAACGATACCCCCTTACATACATCAATTGCAACTACTGTTCATATATAAAAAGCTTCTACACCCTTCTCATAGACGTAACTTAAAAAGGATTAGGTATATCCAATAAGTAGCCACCACATAACAAATTTAAACCCCCAGATACGGGCACAGCTGACTTCTAACTTTCATTATGTGTAATTATCATCTTAAAACAAAGCCATTGAAAATCCGTAAATGAATTTTTGCTTGTAGACTTGGAACTATATCGAAATTTATTGAAAAATTGGCATTTGCCGTGTAAAAAATGGCCCGACCCGCCCAGGCGGTGGCGGGCCGCCTATTTGTAATCTTGCGGGCCGGACCGCGAGCCGGGCCGTCGCCAAAAATCCGGGCCGGTCCGGCACGCGGCCGGTGTCGTATAATATTTCCCCCCCCCTTTCAGCTATAATATTTTCCCCCCTCTGAATGAAACCCAGCCAATGATGCAGCAAATTTAACAGGGTCTAAGCAGTAACTCAGTTGAAATGCTGGTAAGTAGCAAGTAAAATGCTGAAAACAATTTTACAAGTTAATTTTAGTTATTATTTAATTGTTTAATTAATGTTAATTTGCATGTTAAAAAGAAACTATTTTTGCACTTGTTTTTAACACTGTTTAAAAAGTGTATAAAAACTGGTAATTTTTGATTAGTTTGTTAGTAACTGTTTTGTTAATAAATTAATTTTGCAACTATTATTAACTGTAAAAATGGTTTTAGAATTTTTGCTTTTCTTAATATTTGGAAATCTAATTTTACAGTTTTTACGAGTTGTAAAATTGCGGATAAAAGTTTTGTAAAATCAGCAAAGCTTTTTTAATATTTTAATTCATTTTTTACAGCACTGTTTCTTATTTTTCACACTTGTCACCGTAGAATATTCATTAGATTTCCCTCACCGCAAATTATAAACAACTATTGTTTTTAGTAAGGCTGTATCCTTGAAACTTCTGATTTTTTGAAGATGGAATATTTTGATCCTTCAGCCAAAAAATCTTCCTAGCTTTCTATTTGCTCCGAACCAAGATGAAATTTTGTTTTTTCTAGTTGTTTTCAAACACTGTTCATCACATCACAGGATGATTATAGGAACAAGTTAAGTTTCATAGAAAGTTTACATAATACATAGTAATTTACAATGGTAAAACTTTCTCCAAGTAAATTTTAATTTTTAAGGATCATCTTGTGATGTGATGTCTGATGAACAGTGTTTGAAAACAACTGGGAAAAATAGCTAAAAACAAAATTTCATCATGGTTCGGAGCAAATAGAAAGCTATATTTTAAGATTTTTTGGCTGGAAGGATCAAAATATTCCATCTTCAAAAAATCAGAAGTTTCAAGGATACAGCCTTACTAAAAACAATAGTTGTTTATAATTTGCGGTGAGGGAAATTTAATGAATATTCTACGGTGACAAGTGTGAAAAATAAGAAACAGTGCTGTAAAAATAAATTAAAATATTAAAAAAGCGTTGCTGATTTTACAAAACTTTTATCCGCAATTTTACAACTCGTAAAAACTGTAAAATTAGATTTCCAAATATTAAGAAAAGCAAAAATTATAAAACCATTTTTACAGTTAATAATAGTTGCAAAATTAATTTATTAACAAAACAGTTACTAACAAACTAATCAAAAATTACCAGTTTTTATACACTTTTTAAACAGTGTTAAAAACAAGTGCAAAAATAGTTTCTTTTTAACATGCAAATTAACATTAATTAAACAATTAAATAATAACTAAAATTAACTTGTAAAATTGTTTTCAGCATTTTACTTGCTACTTACCAGCATTTCAACTGAGTTACTGCTTAGACCCTGTTAAATTTTGCTGCATCATTTGGCTGGGTTTCATTCAGAGGGGGGGGGAAATATTATAGCTGAAAGGGGGGGAAAATATCACGGGGGGAAAATATTTTACCCTATTGGGGGAAAAATATCACGGGGGAAAATATTATACGACACCGGCCCGCGTTACAACTCTAATGAAGAACTTATGTTCTCATTGAGGACAACGTCTGCAGTTCAGCTTTACCACATTCAAGCTAAATTGTAATAATTAGCATAATTGAAACGTTATCAGAGAAGCCGGGCAAGATTTCATGTTTACTTTCCTTCAGTTAGTCAAAACTTTGTTTTAATTGAAAGCTTTGTATTGTGCTGGGAGGATTCCTATCCTAACTTTCATGGGTCATGTTTACAAATTTATTGGTTCTTAGTAGGTAGGTAGACCTCGGCGTGATCGCCAAAAGGGCTTCCCGAAAACTTTCCCTACCAAGTTAAATAACTGTCCAAGAATATATAGGTAGGTTTCCTGGAAAAAATTTTGAAAAATTTAGGTTTCGCTGGAATTTTGGTACCATCAGTTTTTTGTGGTGAAAAACGCTAAATATATTTTTTCAAAGCAGTTTGGTCTTTGCTAAAATTTCATCAGAATACAATCGACGCATTTTTACATATTCAACTCAATCGAGAAAATTACTGAGTTGGCCGATAAAAAGTGCTTGCGAAACCACCTTCAACTTTTAGAAGATTGCATTGCACAGTGTCAAGTCAATCCACTCAATCCTTCTCTTAAAAGTCTTTTCCGACTGTCTATGTAAGTTTTGCCGGTCATCTCAATCGTGCCGGCTTTACAAGCCTATGCGGCCCAGCGGTCTGATTTTCTAGGTCGGTCTGTTCTTTGAGGAGTCTTTATCGGGGTCTTTCCCATTATTCCCCCACAGCTGAATCGAAAATCCGAAGAATGGCGGATTGAATTCAAATTTTGTAGGGGTAAGTTTTCGGACCTGCTGATTTCAAAAATGCATTTTTGAAATCAGCAGGCCCGAAAACCTATACCCATACCAAATTTCAACTTAATCCGTTAAATTGTGCTTCTTCGAATTTTTGATTCAGCTGTGGGGGGATAATTGGAAAGACCCCTTTATCAATCCACCAGGCCTAACCAGATTAGTAAATAAGATTTAACGTAACTAGCGCTAAACAAATTTGGTTTTCTAGCTTGAGAAACTAAGGAGTAGCTAGAGAAAATGCACATTGTTGATCTTGAAATTGTATTTCAATACCGTCTGGGAGAAAGCATCGAAGGACAATCAGCCTGCAAAGGAACATGTAAACCCTGCCATACGGTAACTCAGAACAACCGCACAAACTCCACTTGCACTGCTTTTCAAACTGGTAGTGAATACCTAAACGTTTTCCCAGCACTTAGTTTTCCTACATATGTATAACACCTGTTGCATGTCTTGGTTAGAGACTTGCTGTGGACGGTGGATACAGTTTTTGCAAGAAGCGCACTTGTCCTGTGTTCCATGGACTATAGTGCTGTTAAACGGCTGAAAGTTTCGTATGCCGGCCGTTTCCAGTCTGTGTGGACTTGGAAAACATCAAACACCCGCTGGCGGCTCAAGGAGGCCAAACGACCGGCTGGCTGTTCCAAGGGTGGTTGAACAAGTATATAATCAGCATGTTTAAATTTAGCATATCCGCGTCATTAAAAGTACATAAGTTTATAGACAAGACTAGTACACAAATAGCTGAAATGTAAATCCGGCAGGCCGGCAGCTCACTCTGCCGAGTAACTGAGTAGTAACTGAGTAGCTGAGCCTCCTATTATTTGTGCCAGCCAACTGCCAGCGCATTCATTTTTCACACATTTTTCAAATTAAATGGCTGACCGTTTTGGCCTTTTCCAACAACACCACCATGGACCAGAAAATTCACAGTTCACATGCATCACATTTTTCAAAATTTTTCTGGCGATTCGACTATAGAGCGACTGTGACAGCCACGTGCCATCGAAGCGAGACAGTCACACGATTTCTGACAAAAGAGGAAAACCTCTCAAATTGTGCCTAACGGGACATGAATAATTTTATATTTGATGAGATTTGGAAAATTAGAAATGATTTTGCCTATCTGACAAAATTATATAGGTACAATGCTTAATTGAGCCAAGAACTGTCTGAAGCCAAGAATACATTTCATTAAATCATTCCCTGAAGGTATCTTTAGAACTAGATTTAGAGAGATGTTGTTCACAGTACGACTGTTTTTATGTTATTCTATTTTCGGGTAATTTTGGACTTGCCGAAACCAGGCAATCCCAATGCAGACTGAAATAACGGATTTGCTGCGGCACCTTTTATTGTTTGCCCTTATTGCTTCTGCAATATTTGAAATTGACGCTCATTCTCAAAAAGACCTGTACTTTGTTCACGCAGAGTCGGACAGTGATCTGTGGAATCTGGATGGTGTGAGTTTTAGATTAGTCTTGTTAATTAATTGAGGTGATGGATGGCCGTTTCTGTGGGGAATGATCGGCCAGCAACTCTACTGGCCAAATGCTTCAAAGCAGACTATAACCACCGTCACACCCGACTCAGGATATATAGGTTATGTCAGATTTTCAGAACAAAGCAAAGTTTGTAAATGAAAATGAACTTTAACATAAATATCTTCGACGCACCCATGCTGTTAGCAGCAGAGATGAAACCGGGTCACTCTTTCCTGACGCGGTGACCTGGTGACCCAATGACCCGGCGTTTTAGAAATTTCAAATCTGAGTTTTAAAAAAATTATTTTGCTGTTAATCTCTAAATAGAAATTAATCGAAACGTTGTAGACCCAGTATATATATAGTTTGTTCATTCATTCAAGATTAAGAATCATAGTTTGCATTGCCAAGAATGGCATTGCTGAGAATTGCATTGCCGAGAAAGTGCATTTTATGAAACCTGCTTTATCTATGCTGCAACTATATTCAGTCTTTAAATGCGGTTTACATTCATTAGTGAGAATTGCTTTAGCGAGAATTGCTTTAGTGAGAATTGCTTTAGTGAGAATTGCTTTAGAGAGAAAACTTTAATTTGTAATTTTGCTTTAGTGAGAAATTGCTTTAGAGAGAATTGCTTTAGTGAGAAAACCTTCAGTTGATGAAATCTGTGAAAATTATAATTCACATTGTTTTGACTCGTGCCAATTCACTTCAAATCAAATACTTACTTTGATAAAGTAAAACAAATTAATAAATTAAGTAAATAAACAAAGTGATTATTCAAGCAAATAAATAATAAATTAATAAGATTTTTCTACAGAAAAAATTTATATTCAAAAGGAAAGATTCAAAAAATTCAAAAGGAAAGATTAAAGGGCAGCACTTGATCATTACTGTGACATATTATGTAATCTTGTTCACCTTAGAATTTTTCGGTTTCGAATTCAGAAGTTCTACAATCCGAATCACAGAAACGGGGGGATATACCAAATTAAACCGTTTTTCTTTCCAAATTTTCAATGTTATAATTTTATTTTCGTTTTTTGTTGTATTGAATTTTAATGGGTTTAAAATTACAATAATTTTTAATTTATCGTTGTATCTTCACTCAATTTAAAAAATATTCAATTAATTTAAAGGTTTTTGAAAATTTTTAGGGTTAATTTTAGCTCTTGTCTAAGACTGTTTATCGAAAGTGCTCTGTATCCCTTTTCTGAAAGATTCCAGAAGACAATCTATACTTCTTGTTAGTCAGGTCAGGCTAATTGTCAGGCTCACTCTTCTGTGTTCTTGATATTCACCGGAGATACTTTGATTGGTACAAGTTAGTTAGAATTACAAGTTAGTCTCGTATTTAGTAGAAAAACCTGTAGTTTCCACTGGTTTACAAGTTTACTCTACAAATTACTGGATACACTGATAACGCAAACTGAGTATATAATGAAGACAGTGATCATAGTCTTTGTGAAGATTAAAATTTTTTGAAAATTTTAAAATTTTCAGTATTTCATCATCCCGCGGATAATTTTTTACGGCCGCTTCCTGCAGACAAAGGTTTGGGACCGGCCGCGCCGCTTCCCGCACCTTTCCAATTTCACCGGTGATATTATTCCGGGGTAAACTTTCACCGATGACATTTTTCAGCTGGAAAATTTCACCGTGACACATGCCCCAGCTCAAGTAACAACATAATTGTTTTCCTCAGTTGAAATTCAAAATGAAAACTCCTTCAAGTTTTTACATAAATACATTTCCTAGAATAATTTTTATATATGTACTTAGCACTAACAGGTCTAAATTTGCGGTAAATATTATTGCTAAAACCTAAAAATTTTGGACAACACTTTTTTTTAATTAAACGAATGATAAATTTTAAACACATTGGAACAGCTGGCTGAATTTGTCCTGTTTTTGGAAGCTTTTCCAAGTCCCAGAGGCTAGAACCAATACATTAGAGGACAGAGCTGTTTAGTAGGCTCGATATTTCATATATACTTTTGTTTTGATGCAATTGCAATTTTAATGAAAATTTTTAGACTATCAGATTAGTATTATATGTGTTTACTGTTTAGCATGTATTTTATTTTTAATGGTAAATTAAATTTTTATTATTAAAACTTTATTATAACTTATTATGATAACAAATTATAAATTATTATTGATTATTATTATATTGTTCAAATTATTATTTACAGATACTATTTATTAATTTAATTTACTTAATAGATGTTATTCTCTATTTTATAGAGATATATATTATTTCAATAAACGGATAATCTTGTTTTTAATAGTTCTGTGGCAAATTCTCTCTGAAGCAATTCTCGCTAAAGCAATTCTCTCTAAAGCAATTTCTCTCTAAAGCAAAACTTGTCTTTTAGGGCTTTCTCGCTTATGCCAACTTTTGAAATAACGAACGCGCTTTTTCTCACTAAAGCAATTCTCGCTAAAGCAATTCTCGCTAATGAATGCACACGTTTAAATGCTACAATACATAGGTACGGTGATACTCCGGTAGGCGCACACCTTACAATTTTTCGCAATTGTCAGAACTGCTCTACTCCGGTAGGCGCACACCTTACAAAACTGAAGGTTTACAGCAAAACGCTCTACTCCGAGAGGCGCACACCTTACAAATAGTGATTTCTTGTACTAGTGATATTTATAAATGCTGGAAACATTACTTATATAAAAGTTATATATGAAGTAATTTTAGGTGTTATTTAATACAGTTGAACATTTCACAAATATTTAACTGCTAACTGCCTTAACTTTTAACAAACTAACAAGAATTAACTAAAGTCAGTTACACGACAGGAAATTGGCTTTACTTCCGAAATAAAGTCCTTGAAAGGTTTTTTCTTATGGCAAGAAACAAGAGTAAGCAGAATCCAGCCAAAGTGAGTCAAGACAAGTAGCATCGTTTTCATGAAGTAAGCTTAATGCGTTGAGTTAGGAAAATATTCTACGACAATAATCAACAAGTCCCTTCTAATTGACAGATAGTAGTAATTTCTATAACGTGGGATCGCGAAAAGATCCATTGCAAAGTGTTGCTACTACTTGGTTAGATGTAATTTGTTTCCTCTTATATTGTAGCATTGTTCCTAGAGCCAGAAAGTCCACTTAATTACAGAAAAATTAATTTCTCTCCTAAAATCTCTCCTAACATTGGCGCCTGCAACGGCGGAACTTACCTTTTCAATAGATTTCTGTTATATTTTTCTTTCGTAGTTAGTTCCGACAACTACATTTACACCTGCTTGTCATGTTGCGGTGATTATTATTTTAACAGTTGTGCAATTTTAGTTTGCAATCGGTTTAGTACATATTATCACTAGTACAAGAAATCACTATTTGTAAGGTGTGCGCCTCCCGGAGTAGAGCGTTTTGCAGTAAACCTTCAGTTTAGTAAGGTGTGCGCGTACCGGAGTAGAGCGTTTTACAGTATGCCCTCAGTTTTGTAAGGTGTGCGCCTACCGGAGTAGAGCATTTCTGACAATTGCGAAAAATTGTAAGGTGTGCGCCTACCGGAGTATCACCCATAGGTACTAACTAAACTATTCAAGGGGGAGCGCTAACGCGCTCCCCCTAATTTCTAAGCAGTTGAGAAATGAAAAAAGTTGAGAACCTCCTTTTTTCCTGATGGGGGTTCTAGGGCTCTAACTTTTATCTTGACACGGGCCAATTGGATTGCAAAAATTAATTACGTAATTTATTAATGCAATTAATGAATAAATTAAAATTAAAGAATTGCTGATCTCAGGATTGAAGGATCAAAACCAGATCAAGTTTCCTGTTATCCAATTAAACATGAAAGCTAAATACAAATTAATAACTAGAAGCCGTCCATCGGCAATTTCTGCGTTCTGACAATTGTACAGTTCAGTTCTTGAGCTATCGTAAAAGAAGAAATGCGAAAATTGAAAGGGAGTTCCATACTTTAAACCATTAGCAGAAAATGCAAAAAGTCTCCAAAACTAAATAAGAGACATATTAATTTAATTTTGCATGCTACCCTCTTATTGGCGCTTTTCTGCCCAAAAGAAAAACTCTTTAATTTAGATTAAATGTTTAAGAAACATGCACACATTTCTCAACTGCTCTGAACATGTCTTGTAACCTTATAAGAAAGTAACATTCTTGCCGCATAAATAAAGCAGGTTTCATAAAATGCACGTTCTCGGCTATGCAATTCTCAGCAATGCCATTCTCGGCAATGCAAACTATGATTCTTAATCTTTCTCGGCAATGTAAGTAATAAGCATTGTCCGTTCTCGGCAATGCAATTCTCGACAATGCCTTTCTCAGCAATGTGCATTCTCGGCAATGCAATTCTCGGCATTGAAGACACCCCTGTGAAATATTTCGAATAAGATAGTCAGTGTGTGGTCAAAATAGTACAGTTTTGCGAATAAACTACATTTTCGCGTCATTGTTCTGTATCTTTTCAGATTAGATGATGTGTGTAAAATGTAATGGATTTAAACGGCCAACGCATTTATTTTTCAAAGCTCAAAAACACAAGAAACCCTGCCAGCTCCTTAAAATAAGTATCACGGCTAATAAAATTTGCATGACCAATCATTGATTGAGGCATCACTATGTAAAGTAAAAAGCAAAATGTTAAAGTAAATTTTATTCCCTATTAAATTATTCATTAAATAAGAGCTGACAAACAATGAAAACTTCAGAATCAATTCCGAATCTTTCTGCTGAGTGCCCATGGAAGCATTTTGCATTTTTACAACACTTTTAAAACCAGAATTAATACTTGGAAATTATCTAGCAGTTGAAGTTTTCAGGTATGCGTAATCTCGTAAAAAATTCAAAATAAATCTTATTTTGTAGCAAATATTACTAAACTTGAAAATATACACCGGATCCAGTCCAGACTGGGTCAAAGCTAATGACCTGGTGACCCGGTGATCCGGTCCACTTAGTGACCCGAAACTGAACCGGTGATCCGATTTCATCTCTGATTAGCAGCAGATGTATGATCTATTTGGCATTTGCAACCCAATTTGAAACAAACTATGGTTTTTACGTCAGCTGTGTTTGCATGCTACTACGATCTACTCAAATTTTCAACTGTTTTTATGTATGTCCATAACATTCGTTTTATTTTTAGGCTTTCTGTCAAGTCGGAGGACCAAAGGTTGACCCAGACGCTCCCATTTGCAGAGACAGTGAACCTTGTGGTTGGTGTAAATTCAGTGCCAAGAGAGGTTCTATGACTAAATGGTTACCTTCCTGGTATGCATTTATGTTGAATTTTATTTCGAAGCAGGCAAAATTCTTATTTTTAGTGACATTCAATCTTTTCAAAGCCTTCCAGCCTTTGCTTGCATTGCAAAAACACAGCTGCAATGAGACAGTATACGCTCTAATTTCCTATTTCTATAAAGATTAAAATGGCCTGATTGAAAGGATTAAAAAGCAATTAAAGTTTTAATTGCTGCTTCTTTAATGCTAGATTAAAGAGATTACTCGGATTAAAATTAACTAGTTTAATCTTACCATTTTTAATTCAGGAATTATGTAAATGAGTTAACTTTTCTGATCTTTTGCGCTTTCCCCCAGCCCTAACTTTTGATTTTTTTGACCAATAACTTTGAAATGTGGTGTGGATGCATACAGGAGGCTGATGAATTCAAAAATTCAAAAATTTTTAAGTTTAAAAAAAATTTTAAAAAGTTTAAAATTTTAGTTTGGTAAGGGGGGGACCAAGGGGAACCAAAAAATTTTTTGAAAAAAATTTGTTGAAAACTTGCATACAGGGGTTTTCAGGGGCGCTGAGCACGAATCTGAACTGGGCAGGTTGAACACCGATTAAGGAAAAGCAGAGAGGTCACTTCTTGATTGCATTACTTGAACTTGAATTAAACATTATTGAACATTAATTGAACTTGAAACTATTGCATTAAATAGTTACTTTGGTCAAATTGAGCATGTCTTATGCTATACGTACGACTGTGACCTTTGACATAATGCCCTATTGTAAATTCTGAGAGGCACTTACCCTTTTGTGGGAGAAACGACACACAGTCCATTTCCATATCTCTCTAATAAATTTTACATCTTTATTATTAGGAGCTTAGCAAACTAACAAGCTAAAAGCTGTAGGAATTTCAACGGGAATTCAACTTAGAAATTGATTTTAATGTCTATAGTTGAATTGAAACTAAATGTAAACTGAATATACTAAATATTAAATCAATCTGATATTAATTTCGGAAATAGTTGGATCCAACATTGAGGAAAATTAATAATTACTTTAGCATTTCCACACTTATACCGATCAAAGCTGCCGCGAAAAAACTGACTTCAGGTTTGTGTTTAGACTCCCTATAAACTTTACTTTTAAATAAAACTTTAATTTCAATTCAACTGTAAACATAAAATTAATTTCTAGCCTGAATTCCATGAAAACAGTTGAAGATTATACTGTTTTTTTGGTTTACTCCTAAAACTAGTAAACTCCTAATATTAAACATGTAAAATTCATGGGGGGAGAAATGGAAAGTTCATTGGAAAGATCATAAGAAGTGACGTCTCCCCTTTTCCTTCTGCTTTCAGTGTTCAACATGCACAGTTGGGTGCCACAATCAAGCGTAAAAGAGTCATTAAGTCAGTTCCTCCTCACAAAGTTTATAGAAGCCGTTACTTTAATGCAATTAAGTCACTCGACATTAAAGAAACGGTGATTAAAAATTTAATTAGCTGAATTTTATTTCGTATAATCTGCTTAGCTGCACGAGGATTAAAAACTATTTGATAATACAGAAGCTGGATCAAACGGATTAAAATTAATTCTATGAAGAAACCGCGATTATGCCGGTTGGATTAAAATTACATGATTTCTCCGATTTTTTAATCCCAAGTGGGAATAAAGAAACAGCTTTAAACTAAATTAGAATTTATGGTTAGAATAGAAAGTCAGCAAACATTATACAGCACTATTCTGTTATACAGTTATTTCAGTAAAATTGAACAAAGATTTATTACTAACTTCTACACGCTATTTCTTTACATGGTCCTAGTTCTTTGAATTTACTTATTTAGGTGCAAATGTAAAGCAACGGAAAGCTGTGAATACAAGTCCAGCGACCGAAAAAGGTTTCTTCACAAATATACTTGTCAAACTGTTAGTGCTAGTAAAAGAGATAAATTATTTTACGAAGATTATTGAATATTGATTGTTATTGTTGATAAATGGCAGCAGAATTGAAGAATTGATTTGTCCATTTCTTATGGACCTCTGGATTTATTGGATCATGCCTTATTATCTGTTGAACTCTAACTGTCTGTAATATTTATTTGAGACATTTCCAAATATTGAAATCTCTACTTGCATATTGATTGTGTTGTCAGAAATAAATTGAAATTACTACGATTAGTTCCATAATACCGCAGGTCTTCTTACTTGTGAACACATCTAAAATAGTTACGTAAGCTGGATATCCCGTAAGCTTTGCTAATTTAAAATGTAAAAGCAATTAATGGGTGTCTCTAACTATTCCCCCCTTTCCCCAACTCCTCTGGCGGGATAGTTAAGTTGAGGTTACCTATGTTAAGATGGATTTAACATTGAGATGAAGGTAATAGAAGTTTCCTGGAGCCTCAATTGGGGGGAGATAGTTTACTTGATGCTAACTTTCTCAAAACTTGACCAATTTAGCTCAAATCTTGTGTGGGTGCATTCCAACATATAATGTCGTAGTACAGTATAGCATTCAGTACAGTGCGGCATTGTACTAGTACAGTATGGCATGCTCTACTGTACTAGTACAATGTATATAGCATCTGGAGTTAAAGAAGCTCTTATATAAAACTCATCAGTCTAATGCTGCAAAATTAATGGGATTGTTGGGGCATTGTTAGTTTATTCTTAAAATTAGGGTTGTAAATTGTAAAAAAAGTAAAAATGTTAAAAAATTTTACAGTTATTAACAGTAGCAAATTTTCGGACTTTTCAATATATTTTTACATTTTTTACACTTTTTAAAACTAGATTTTTTACATATTTTTAACACTTTTTAACACTACTTTTTCGGAATTTTTTTACACTTTTTACACCTTTTCGGATGTTTTACGCTTTTTAAATTTTTTCACAGCTACACATTCCGCATTAGTGAAAATAGTGTTTCAAGCATAAAATAGTATATATACATTTCAGTGGTTTTATTTCAGCAAGTAAAAAATGACTGGGTTTTGGAGGTTTGCAAAGAAATGGTTTTTGCGAATTCATTTTCAACTAATAACCTGCCGACTGCAACGCGGTTGCAATTAGACTTGTCCTCGATTCCCTAAAAAGGGGGCTGGGCCGGCCCCCGGCCCCCCGAATTTTGGGGGCTGGGCCGGGGGCTGGGCCACTAGTTTGGGGGCCAGCCCCGGGGGCCCGGCCCCCAACCGGCCCCCGGGGCCGTCCGAATGGACGGCCCCCAAACGGCCCCCGGCACTATGAAAGTGTGCTTTCTTAGGAAGAACCATTACAGACATTGTTTTTATTTCCTATCCTAACAAAACGTCAAATTATAAACAAAAATGAAGCAGTGCAAACAAGCAAGTCGGTTAATATTCTTGCTATTGCAGACAGGTTAAACAAAAATTCAATGCGATCGCAAAACGGAACCAAATAGTTAACCTAACCTTAGTGTTGTTTAAGTAGCCGATTTTAGTTTCAGTTTCAATTTCAGTTTCAGTCGGTGGTTCGACATAATTTCAGTTTCAGTTTCAGTTTCAGTCGGCGGACCAAAATAGTTTCAGTTTCAGTTTAAGTTTCAGTCGGCAACGTAAAATAGTTTCAGTTTCAGTTTTAGTTTCAGTCGGAGTTTCAGTTTCAGTTTCAGTTCGCTTTAAAAACAATGGTTTCCAGCTATCTGAGTTAATATAAAGCACAATTTAATGTTTATTCAGCCTCTCCTACAGCAATGTTAACAGAATCGATGCTCAAAACCTTAAAAATTTCAAGATTTAAGGAAAGACTGAAACTAGTTTCAGTCCGAGTTTCAGTCTTTTACCCAATATAGTTTCAGTTTCAGTTTCAGTTTCAGTCGGCTGCCCAAAAATGTTTCAGTTTCAGGTCTCTTCTCAAAATAGTTTCAGTTTCAGTTTCAGTGACTGAAACTGAAACATGTACAAACTGAAACCTAGTTTCAGTTTCAGTGACTGAAACATCACTACCTAACCTGTAGTTGGCTAAAGGCTGACTAAGATGAAGCAGCTTTCGCAACTAAACCATGTTTCTTTTATATGTGATCGTCCTTTGCTCGACTCAGATATTTAAGAGATGATGGCACGACAGCAAGCTTAGTAGGCTGTAAACTTCAGCCATTCAAGACCATACTTATCGAGAAATGTTGCAGAAACATTGAGAAAACTAGGTTAAAGAAATGAAAGTTGTACACCACCAGGCACCCGAAAAATCTGGGAACCTGGCGGGGTTCGAACCCGCGTCTTCTGCTTAACGCGCAGACGCTCTAGCCAACTGAGCCACAGGTGCTTCAGTAGAAAGAGCGGAAGACCGAATACGAACCCAATGTGTACAACTTTTCAGCGCACATATGTGTAATGAAAGCAGTTTTACCTAAGCTCTTTGATCCAAAATTGTTGTTATTCTAGCTTTTGTTTGTTGTAAACAAAAAGAACAAAGGTCCTCAATGCGAGATATTTGAATGCTTTCAAATGAGATAGAAAACGTTGTTTCCTTCCTGCTTAATTTCTTAATTGCATTCGAAGTCGCATTTCAGAGATGAATTTCATTAATGAATTGCAACTTATGTTCCAGCTTCTGTTGTTTGCAGAGAGAGTTTCTAGTCTGTTTAATTTCCTGCTTTGCTCAAAATATTCTTTCTAAGCGTCCCCACTAATAAATTGCAACCTCTGGCACAATATTTGCTGTCTGCCAGAAGCTACTATTTAATCTGCAAAGTTGGGGGACATGCAAAAAAGTTTCAATTAACTTTATCTTGAATCATCTCGTTTTATCTTATCTTGACAAAAATTAGCACGAAACATTGCTGAAGATTAAGGTGCACTCAAAAATGTGTATATTACGTTGAGAATTCAAAAAAATGGCAACAATCTACGTTTTGAGAGGCAGCCCCCTCAGCTTGCAAATTTTATATAGGGCCCAGCGTTTGGTAAAGTTTCGAAATATAGCCTGTTCTTGTGCTTTATTTCTTCACCTGTTCACATTAATTATGAGTCTAGTACAAAGAAAACTGAAAATAAGCTAAAGTTTTAGTGTTCTCTGAGGAGCGGCCGAAAGCGACCGCTCATGCCCTCTTTCCGTGAAGTAGCTGCTTGGTGAGGTTGGTACCGCACAGGCAGTAGCTTTGTTCCCAGGTTAGGTAAAATTGAGGAACCTCTCTGGCCTCAGGGCCAGGGAGGAAATTGAGGATAACCACGAGAACACAATAGATAATTCCAGGCCATTATGGGCGTTCTATGCCCGGTCTGCGCTTCATAGTAATACAGGCCAATGGGCCGTTATTTTTTTTGTATTCTTACGTTAGGGCATCGCCCCATCTTCGGAATCAGCTAGTGGCCATAGGGCCATATTTTTTTAGGGCTTCGAGTTGAGATTGGGTTAGTGGTTTCTCATAAATACAGGGATTTGAGTGGGGACCGCCTTCTTTGATGTTCAGATTATTGGATTATGAGTTAAAAAACCTAAAAAAAGATATACTCCGTCCCCACAGCCAGCGGCTAGTGCCGTTAGCCTTGTTTTTCACGAAGGCTCTACGGATATCAAAATTATGGTTTGTAGGTGTTTAGATTTTGTCAACTGTGAATTTGTGGCTTCAAACAGATAAAACAATAATGATTAAGTGTAAAAGTTGAATAACAAATAGCCAGAATTTGCGAAATTGCAGTTAGAAATTCTAGTTTTCATTAGATTTTTAAGTTAATCCAGGATTATTAGCAACATCCGGTTTTCGTTTAGCAATACTTAATACAAACAAGTTAATTTCAAGATTCATAGTCAAAGTGTGACAACTTAGTAATTGATTAGCAATTATTAAAAATGGTTGACTCTGAAATAAGCTACAACCTTAATACTTTGCCATAACAATTGAAAGTACTGCAATATTTCGAACCGTAATGCGAATAAAACTTAGTATCCGCGAATCTAAAGATTCAATGCTCAAAAACGTATATGTTAGTAGTTTTTCAATGAAAGCAATTTTCATCCAAACAAAGCTTTAGTACTGGTTGCAGATTTTCGGCAGAGTAATAACCGAGGCTCATTGCAATGTTTAACTTATCTTGAGCAGTTGAGCACGACTTAAGAGAAAATGTTCGGAAATAGACACTTTGTACAACCGAAGATGTTGCAGTGGCAATTATTTTTAATTCAATAATTTCTTCCAGCTTGAAGTCCTTACGCAGCTCCTGGAAATCGCGAAACATTTACCTTTTGCATTGTTACAGAGCAACGCATTGTGCGAAATTCAATCAAACCAATCCAGCAAGTGTAGTGACTTATTAGCTAGGATGAAATAGTCGACAGAAATGATACAAGCCAGGGTTTGGATGCCAAAGCCTCCAGAACAGTATTTGATCTCAAGTTATAATTTAAATCTGACTGAATTGACAGTGCCTGACATCGGTACAGTGATTCGACTTTAAGCTAAAGCTAAAAGCTGGAAGTTAACGTTTTCAACTGTCCCAGAAACGACATTGTAACATATAAAGTGAAATCATTTCTAGCATCTAGGATTAATTTACGTTCGGACTACTTGCTGGTTATCGCTTTTCTGCAGTAACTCTAACTTACAGGTATACAGATACCTTCAGCGTATACTTCTTTGAATTGCGCAATCTTGTTGACCTGTGTACTAGCATTCAACTTCTGCTAGCGAGAACACGTTACTGTTAAAGAAACACACAGGTTTCCGCGTGTTATAAACAGCTAAACATTAGTTTTGTTCTATTTCTGAGGTAGTGTTCCGACGGTCACGTAGAGCAGTTTCAGCATCTCAAGCTGAAACTAAACTGAAATTGAAATTAAAGCTAAAATTACTTTGGATCGCCGACTGTAACTGTAGTTGAAATGAAAGTACAATTTGTCATTGAAACAAAATGTTAGGCTTTTCACGAAACATTGTCTTACTTAAGCATAAATCTTAAACTTGAACTTAAAATCTTAAACAAACTCTGCTTGTGGTCGACATAATCAAATTATTGTGAAGGCTCTACAAAAGCAGGACCAAGCATTTTACAGCAATCTGGTACTGTTTATAATTTGGGTGAAACACTAATTTTATATTCGCATAAATTCTTTATGTAGATGCAGTTCATAACATCACTAATCATAGCCAATTTTCAGTCTTTGCTAGCTTTATGCAAAAGTTCGTTTAAGGCCAACTGTTTATAGTCATTTCTTAAATCTGTTGGTTTCATCATACAGGCTTCGACTCAAAGTTAGTGTTAAGCGTAATCATAAATCCAGTTTACAGGTTTGACTACATCACAACTCTTCGCAAGTACTTAGCAGGTCAGTAATGCAAACAAAGAGCGAAATTGCGCCAACCTGCGAATCAATGCAACTGGTATTGATGCCATGACTGAAACTTAAACTCCGACTGAAACTTAACCGTGACTGAAAGTGAAGTAAATTTTGGATCGTCGACAGAAGAATGACACGAAAATGTAATCAAAAATTGGCATTAAACGGCAGCAAATTTCGCACGTTTTAACCTTTACAGCATATTGCCGAGTTTAAAAGCTTTTTGATATTTAACCTTACCTACAACAGTTTATCTAATTGCATTTGATTACTAATATCAAAGGTGATTACAAAACCAAATTCATAAAATGAATAAATATTTTCTAAATGCCTTTGCGCTACTAAAGGAACCGTGGTCAGTTTAACATAGGAAAATTACAGTCGTTTAATTAATTCTGTGAAATAAGTTACTGTTTGCAAAACGTTGCACGCACAGTCGTATCTCACGGAATGTTCGCAACCGTGAGCTTAAGCATTTGGTTATCGAATTTTACATATAATTTTAAAGCAGCAGACTAGTACTAGACGAGCTAATCAGTGACGTAATAACACTTTCCCGCAAACATCCGAATTGTGCTGAACATTACAATAGCTTGATAATTAGAGTAAAGGGACCATGCTTGCGAAGATTCGGCTAATTGGCATAAACCTATCCATAGTTAGGTTTCTTCTCAGATGTTACTGAATTTCAAGTTCACAACATGAAATTGATTAAGTTCCACTTTTACTTGGGCGCTCCTTCCAAACACAAACGCAGCTCACTTGGTAAAGTACGGCAAAATTGCTGAAGGGTCAAATTTAGTATAAACTTACTTATGAAGTTACTGAAATTCACATTTGAGGGCTACTACTCAATGTAGCATAATGTTTGCTAAATTAAGTTGGTTGCAGCAAACTATAGAACTCTCAAGCAGATTATATAACTGTATAAACAGATCAAGTGTACCATTAGCACAATGAAACTCTCTAGTTTTCCGCAGTCTGTATTTGCAATTTACAGGTGAATTTAACTTACAATTGAACATCATTGTTTTGGCCCCTGCCTTTACTCCAAAGCCCACTTTGCGGCGAACAAGCCACAGTGACTAGTCGGCCTTAATTAACTAAAAGGGGTAAATCTTAGTAATTAATGCAAACTTTCGTTCACAGTTATTCGCTACAAATGGATAGCTGATGTTTCTTTAAAGTTCCAATCTTTGCAACAACAATTTGAAACAAATTGCACAGCGAAGCCACAAATTTACGGTCATTTTTATAGGGTATTTTTTGATATTTTTGAATATTTACAAGGGTTAAAACCGTTTACTATGTAATTAATGGTTTTAACCCATTTGATTCAGGAAGCCTATTTGATCTGATCCGAAAGACTCTTCGACGTTATTAATTTTGGTACCCTGTCCCGATGAGGTATGGCCGACAACTAATCACAGTGGAATCTATGGTAATCTAGCTATTGCCCGGAGTTTAACGGGCTGATCTTTACTTTGGAAGCGGTGCTAAAAACTTTCAATTATCTTCCTTATACAGTGATCAGTAAATACCATGGAAGAGTAATTCCCCACTCAATTACAAGCGGAATACCAGAGCTTTTTTTTTTCTCTGAATATTTTGTTGTACTAACAAGTGCGTTAAAAGAAACGTGATTTGCATCATACGATTTGCTCAGCTGTATCTTAGAATCATTTTCCTCTCCAACGGATTGTGAACCGTAATCTCTATTTTTTAACTTATTCTTTTAAAAATTGTTATGGAGTAAAATTTATCTGACTTCAAAAGTCAAAGTTCGCTTCTAGGTGGTTGTAGTCTAAACTATTGAACGAAGGGATCAAACTTATGAATTAAAGTTCGCAGAGTTAAAAGGGTAAAGGATACAATTTGAATTTAATTGAATTGATCCACACAGTTTGAAGTGTATAATCGGAGCTCTTGTGCTGTAAAATATTATAGTGTTAACC
>JASAND010031321.1:0-24125 GCA_030248195.1 Trissonchulus latispiculum
AAAATTGCCAGTTTCTATCGATTGCTGCTGGCTGTTGCTATCGGCAGTTCTTCCGAAATTGTACGATTTGTCAGCATGGCCTGCAAGTGTAATGTAGTTGTTCTGCTTATTATATATACAACTTAATATATAATACACGTACATGATGTCAACTGCTTTTCGTCAACAATACATACAAGATTCTGCGCTGACAGTGCAGAAGAAATACCTTGAACACCTTTCTACCAGAACTGCATTGTTTAGTTGAAATCAGCTTTAATATTGCCAAATCGTCCCGCTCGCTTTGAAAGCTGAAGAATGTAGATCTTACTAGTACGCATGTCATGTGGAGTGGAGCATGAGTGACCGCGAATATGGGTTGTTCAGCGAAACTGGTCCATATTAGTGCGCTTTCCTCTTGTCCTCTTGTCATTTAGAACCTGCCCCTCCCTTATTAACGTTTTAAACTAGTCCTCTGTCCGCTTAAAACCTAATGTCACCCATATTGGAGTTTTCATGCTCCATCGCAGCATTTTTAATCCTGTTCCTGTTCTATTTCATTTTTAAGACTCTCAGTAAAAACCAAAAACCTTAAAGCTGTGTGAAAGAAACTTTAAAAATTCCGCCAATCATTAATTGTCAACCGAAAGCACAGAACAAAGAAGCTTGAAAAGTTCCAATTTCTTCCCTTTTTCTTTTGACAGAAATCCAACATCCAGTATATACGAATGGCTGCAATAGTTTTAGTTACTGTATATAGCATGTAGCACTCTACTGCAGCACAACCAGATCCAAACTTTACTGTCTGTGAAGAAACTCATACAGCACGATTTGCAATGTTCTGCCGCACTTGTGTGCAAAATTTCGGAAGTTGCAACTTACCTGTAGCTAGTTCTAGGCCGTGCTGCACTTCAGCAGCACTCTACTGCAGCGCAACCAGATGCAAGCTTTACCACCAGCGAAGGAAACTCGCCGGCACGATTTACAGTATGCTACGTACTTTTATACAAAATTTCGGACGATTTGCAACTTACGCTGAGTTATAGGCCGTGCTGTACTTCAGCAGCACAACTGCTACTGTAGCGCAACCAGATGCAAGCTTTACTACCAGCGAAGGAAACTCATACGGCACGATTTGCAATGCTCTTCCCCACTTTTATACAAAATTTCGGACGATTGCAACTTACCTGTAGCGAGTTATAGGCCGTGCTGTACTTCAGCAGCACTGTACTGCAGCGCAACTAGATACAAACTTTACTGTCGGTGAAGGAAATTCATACGGCACCATTTGCAATACTCTGCCGCACTTGCATGCAAAATTTTGGACGATTGCAACTTATCTGTAGTTAGTTATAGGCCGTGCTGTACCTCTGCAGCACTGCACTGCAGCGCAACCACATAGTAACATCGTAATAAGTATACGAAACGTATCTATAATAGTTTGTCATGTCCTAAACTATATGTATGCCGAATTTCAAATACCAGTGACGAATGAATAACTTGCTATCGACTGTGCTGTGTTTGGGGCAGTACATACAGCACGGTGGAAGCTAGAGAGTGCACCAACTAACATAGCTGCATTTCCCCCTTACTCCAGACACAATTTTCACGAAGTTTCATATGTTTAGCCGTTTACAGTAAGTCTACAGACAGCGTGCTATGGTTGCTGCATAAGAGTGCCGCACGATAGCAGCACCGCACAGCGCTGCGCCTATGCTCATCGTGTTCAGCGACCCAAATAACCCTTATATGCGTCCCACTAAATGGCTCAAAACAGCATATTTAGGCCTATTTTTGACTATCTTCTGTAGAGTTGGGACTTAGAAATATTTCGAAAATGGCCGTTTGGACCGACTAACTTTGGACCGGCCGCCAGAACGGTCAGGACCTAAATCAAAAATCGGCCAACGTTATGACACGCTACCCATCCCAAAGTTTCTTATGCAGCAAGTCGTGTCTCTCTAACTTGTTCCCTGAGCCCCTGTGGCCGTGACACAAAATTGGCCTTTTTTGACCAAAAACGCCGTTTGGCCACTTTTGGCCGGCCGCACAGGTGGCATGCCGGTCCGGGCAGCGAAAAAATATAGCGCGGGGCACATGGGACCATATCGGCATTCAGAAAATATAAATCTTTCCGGCTGAAAACGTCCACATCTTTCAAACACCTCTGCACAAAATTGCATTTTTCCAAGCGTGACTTACACAGAAAAAAAAACAAACGGACCTAACTTGTCCGGAAGCGAAAATTTTCAAAGTTGAAAATTTTGACCAAAACTTTTTTGCAACGTGTTGTACTCGTCGTGTAGATTCCAACGATACCAAACTTGCCGAGTTTCGTTCAGTATTGAGCTGGCACGGTGCTCGAACGAGTCTCAAAGGGCCGCGCAGCGCCTTTTACACCCATATTATAGGGGGTCGCTCTCGCGCCCCCCTATAATAAATGAAAAAAGAAAAATGTTCAAAACACCTGAAATTGTCGAATCAAATCTTTTTCTAATGTTTGGTAAATTTCTTCTCGGCTGCCTTCAATCATTATAGAGCCTTGAGCTTTCGCAATATCAGCTATTTGTGGAGAAAGCAGTTTAGAACTGCCAGTAAGCTGAGGCGGTACTGGGACCTAAACAAGGACAATGTGCTCAATGTTAAACTCTTCATAACAAAATATGGCTGAAATAACGAATCATTTACCAGTGGTAGTGGGATGGAATTGCCAGCAAACTGTATTTGCAAAGAAAGTCATTCGCTGCAGTCACACAACCTTAACAGCAAAAACGAAAGAATTCATTGGTCACGAAAAGCGTTCAATACTTTCCAAACATACCTGAGCAATATTTACAGGAAGACCATTACGAGAAGCATCAATCATTTGATCGAAACCCTGTAAATAGATTTTATGAAGGATAAAATTAAAACACATAGACACACATAGCGTACACACAAAACACTGTCACAACTTTTGAAATTTATTTGCATATTTCTATTTTTCTTTAAAAAGAATTTATAAGAGTAAATAAATTCACAAACTTTAGACTGTTTCAGATAAGTCTTTGCCGCTTCGATATTTCCCTGCTTTTTGGCCAGCAACGCAGCCTCCTTGAACTGACGCTGGCGCTCTAACAGGAAAGTCAGTTGTTTTTCCTGTCGTGACATTTTTGCTGGTGTAGGACCTTCAGGATCATCCGAAGCGTCTACAAAACAGATTAACTAAAAAACTTAAAACTAATAAACTAAATTATTTTACTAGCTAACTTACTAATCTGACATTTAAATTCAATGCACAAATTGATCAAGATCAAGGCATCAAGGCGTTCCTCAAAATCAGCTTTGACGAAGTTCACCTTACTCACACTGAGCCAACATGGCAGCCGTTTTGGTCGGGGAGTGAGAAAATAAAAGGATTTCTTTGACAGTATTGGTTTTCGACATTGAATGAAAACGTCCAGATTGTACTAATTCTTCTAAGCGAGTTTCTTACAAGGAGAATCGGACATTGTCTGGATGAGATAATTTCAGTGGAAATGTTTTTGTTACTTGTAGCACTACTCATTCAGCTGGACTAATTTCAGTGGGAGGGCCCGTAAACGACCGCCCCCCAAACCAGAGGGTGCCCCTTTTGGTACCAACGTTTGCTCTGAAAATCCGCTCAGAAGGCCAAATTTTCAAAACATTTCCGACTTCGCCGGAGATTTTTATTCAATTGTTGCCTTTTTACCAATAAATCTGACTATTTTTGTGATAAAAATCAGCTATTACAGTGTAGCATATTTTTAGAAAAATTCCTCCTTGCTCCTCGGTTTGGGGGGCCCTTCTCCAAGAAAATTCCCTACAATAAACTCAGGTGCAGACAGCAATCTTGCTCGGGTTCGGTGGACATTTTGCAGGCACGGTGCTCCAACGGGTGGTATATAAGGCCACGCAGAGCCACTAATGTCCAGAGCCTATTATACTCAGATACAAGGGCTGCTATGGCGTTCTTACACTACCCTCACTTCGTTTGTCTTCGCTAACATCCGAGGGAGAGGAAATCGCAGAGAGTGAAATTTTATCCTTATCAGTGTCGGCGGAGGGTTTGGAAGTTTGCCCTCCAGGTACAGGTAAAGGAGGAAATCCTGAAAAAGAAAAAGGCACATAAATTACATTACTTACGTACTACTTTAACAGCCCCCCACAGATGTCTCCTCTCCTGTTTGGGACTCACAATAGGTTTTGCAATTGTTTTCAATAGTTTTTCAGGTGTTAGTTTTCTATGATTACTTTAACACAGAAAAATGCTCAGTGTACTCACATAAGCAAATACAACTTTTTATAACGACCTAAACAAAACTATTGGCTCTTTGATTTTAAAAGAAGCCAAAACGTTTAAAAGCAGCTCACCAGGCGGTGTAGGCAAATCTTCAAAATCCACAGGCTTGTTAGACTTTACTGCTTTTATGGCATCAGCATACTGCTAAAATATAAAGAAAAAACAAGCTGTTGATGTCATTACGGGGGATTTCCATGTGTTCAAAATGCACAAATCAAAAATCTGGATTCTAGATAGTGCCACTTATCTGATACGTACACAGGGGCGTATCCAGCATTTTGAAAAGGAGGGGGCTTTGACTAAAATTTGCTGATAAGGAGGCGCTTTTGACAAAAATTTACTCCTTTTGTAATGGAGTATAATTGATAAAATTTAACCCAAAAGGGAGGGGATTTCATCCCCCAAAACCCCTCCCCTGGATACCCCCATGTACGTACATACGTACTTTTTCTATTCTTTTCATGCGTCTGGCTTTGCTATCATTTCCTTCACCAGCAGCTTCAGCAGCAGCACTCTGATAACGCTGTAGTCGTTGCTGTAGGGCCTCCATCATGTTGGTCGGAGGAGGCGGAATCTTCAGCAGCTCTGAAATCCATGGCCAAATTTTAAGTTTGTCCTGCATATAAATATTTAAGATTTTTTCACAGAATCAAGTTGAGTACACAAGCCGCAGGATGCAAGTACATAAGGCATCAGTAGAATAGAAGACCAAGTATCAAAATCCTGCTGAGATACCAGGCAGAGGCGTAGGCAGGGAAGGGCCAGGTAGGGGAATTACCCTCCCCGAAATTGTAGAGTTAGCCCCCCCTCCCAGTCTGCCTTTCATGCTTTGAAGGAAGCTAATTTCTAAAATTTGTACCTGGAACGAAAATTTATACGAATTTATACTTTGATTGATTTGATTTTAATTGAAAATTTATATTTATAATGCCACGCCGCAATAAAACGTTTTTTGGCCATTTACTTACCAAGTATATACCCTTTTAACGAATTTATGAAGTCGCCAAACATGTTCATGCATTATTTTCCAGCATGAAAGCTACCATAATACCTAGTCCTCTTGTTTGCTTCCAAGAGGTTCCGTAAAAAGTTTATACTGACTAGATAACTTTTAGAGAAACTTTATATTCTTATGAAGCTCCACTTCCGACCCTCCCAGACAAAATTTGGGAATTTCCCCTCCAAAAGTTTTTCTGGCTACGCCCCTGTACCATAGTGTCCATAAACAGTAAATATACTACCTTCTGCTGATCTATCTTCAGTAGAATCTTTCTCTGTAGTCAACGAAGCATGGTCCTGCGAAGGTGGTTGAACAGGAGTTATAACTTAAAACAAATAATCACGCAAAGTAATGAAACTTTTTGCATGCTATAAAAATTGCCAAGCGACGGTACTCTACATACGCAGCCAACAAAGTTTATCTGGCTTTTTCCTACAGGGGGGAGGGTGGGGGCACCCCAGAAATCAGTCCCCACCCGACTTGGGTCGCCCCCCCCCAGGATTCGGGCCTTCCCCCCCAACCCTAAAGTGCCCGGAAAAATAGGGTTTTGAGGGAAAATTTTGAAATTTTTAAACTCATTTTTAAGCATTTTTTAGCTATATTAAGCTTAAATTTAAGTTAAAAATAGTCAATTTTTTAGCTCAGCAGCAAAAATAGCTATTTTTAGACATTTTTCTAAAAATCCCCCCAGAAATCCGAGCCCCCTCCCAGAGCTGGGGGGGTACCCCCCCAGACTTCCCCCCCCCCAAAATTTTTGCCTAGGAAAAAGCCAGTTTATTAGTACAATAGAAAGGCATACTGCTTAGCTCCGGCGTGTAAATCCGGAAACAAGCGCCGTCACGCCATTGCCTAGCTTCAATAGGCTGAAGTTATTTCCAAAGGCAATTTTACCTTTTACTTAGTTCTGGCTTTTCCTAGGCCAGAACTGCTGGAGGAAAGCATGGAAACGGGGCGGACCCCATAGGGCCTGAAAGGAGGCAAATTTAGGGCGGAGGGGGACAGAAAAATCTGCGAAAACTGCTTAACACAGTTGTTTGCTTTTCACTTAAATTTAAGCTAAAAATTATTAAAAAACGTTGACAATCCGGCGGAATTAAAAATGAATGTATAAACAATTTCAGAGTTTAAGTTAAAATTTTAGAAATTTTACCCTCGAACCTAATGGTCCTGACATTTGAATTCTGGGAGAGGCTCTAATCCTGGAAAATTCTAAAATTTGTTTGAACCAATTTCTGGAAGCCCTTACCCTTGTAGGAAAAGCCAGTAAGTTTTTGTTGCGGTCAGATTTACCTGCTGTCGGTTTAGCAGTTTCTTTCTGTGGTGACGGCGGAAAATGGGTCATATCGACTGGACGGCCAGACTTAACAGCATCTAAAGCTTGCTCTAATTGCTGAAAAGAATACAATTTCAATAAATTTCTGTGTAAGTCTGCAATTTTTACATCCATTCATTAGAGTGATTCCACACATAATTTACGACGATGTATGTATATACGTTACGTATGTAAGTGCCAGCAACGAACACTGGATTATGAGCAAATAAACATCGTCAATAGACAAATTAACGGCAAAATTAAACTCTTGCTAACATGAAATTTAACAAGATCATTCTACAACATATTGGCAGCTTTCTAACTTACCTTCGCGGTTTTAAACAGTCGTACAGCGTGTTCCCGGTTTCCATTCTGTTTAGCAGCCACAGCAGCCAATCGATATTCATTTAGTCGGGACTGTATTGTTTGAATCAATACGTCATGATCTGCCTTTAGCGGAGCCTCGATGTCTAAATAGCAAAATGTAAAGGTCAGGCATGACAGAACAATATAAAAAGTGTGACGTAATGGCATTATGTTTTTCTTAAATTGTAAAAGCCGTTCACCGCCTCAGCCCATGCTCATGCTACACGATCAATTTTCTCATGTAAGTGCACTTGACTGTTCCACCGATCCGGCGTATGCTGCTCAGACTTTGGGTTTCTGTGAGGAACGAAACAATCATGTTTGCAGCAAAGAGTAAAACTGCTTCGATGGAGCATGAAAAATGCAATATGGGTGATACTAAGTTTTAAAACGTTAATATGAGAGGAGCAGGTTGTAAATGCCAGGAGGACTAGGTTAAAAGCGCACTAATATGGACCAGCTGAACAACCCATATTTGCGGGAACTGCCTAGGCAGATGCTGGCGGCAATTCTTCAGGATAATTTACCAGCTTGTCTGCATAAAGGTGCGTTCATAGTTCGCGAACGTTTAAAGACGCGCGTCGACGCGCGTCAACGCCGCAGATTGTAACATGCCGTTTTAACCGTTTAAAATCAGTTGTAACGAATTCATGCTTACGAACGCATGCAGGCGCTTACGTACGCGCGTCGATGCACCTTTACTCTTTAACTATGTATATTTGTGCTCGTATTGTAGAATGGAATAGAATAGAATATATATTTTTGAACTGAAGTTCTGAACAGTGCCAAACAACGGGGCCGAACAAAGCTAATGAAACCAACGGATATGGGGGTTCAAAAATGAGTGGTTGACTATCACTAGTAATAGTATGCGTACTAAATTTCAGCTCAGTATCCATCACAAAAACAAAGACTTTGAGAATGATGAGGAGCAAAAATAATAAACCAATATCAGATTATCAGTAGTACCAGGCAACGACTGTCGAGATGGTTTATTTCGTGGAGGAACAGGAGGCGGAGGCTGAGGCGATCGCCGGCTGTCTGATGAATTTGTCGACAAGGGAGGCAACTGGGAAACCTCGATATTAGAGGGTTTCCTTATAAGATCCTTATTAGGGGTTCCATCAAAGGGTGAAACTTCAGCTACCGGTTTTGAACTCTTGACAACGACCGGAGGTGGTACGTCGTCCTCGGCAACAGGAGTTCCTTTCTGAACAGAAATCATTTGTTGCTTGATCGTCTGAAACGTTTCAAAAATTCCACTTGAATGTTACATAATATATATAATCAGGTTCCCAAAAAAATCAGAGGCAAAGTTCCCAAAAAAAATCAGAGCCAGATCTGCCAACTGCTTCGGCCGTTTCGAGCCAAACTTGGCACACAGTAAGTAGAAGACCTTAGCGAGATAATATATTAGTTTGGGTTATATAGCTCATCTCGCGTAGCCTAGGCGCCAGACCAAAGACTACCACCCCAAAATGACCTCTATGTAAGTTTTGACTTGATCTTGGAAAATCAGTCTCAAAACAGTAAGGGAAAACTTCTTAAGTCCCTAATTATGGTTGGTAGGTAAGACACTAAAGTGCTCACGATACCACATATTCTAGCTCTGCTGGCTCTCATGCTTCGTCCTGGGCTACCTGATTTTTTTTGGGAACAAGTTCCCAAATAAAAAATCACTTTGAACTTCGCTGAAATGGGCAATTCTACTCTCTAAAATCACGCATATGGCCCTATTAGCGTTGTTTTAGAACGTTTAGCGCCATAAAATTATTCAAACTACTCATACCCCTACCTGAGCTCGTTTTCGTAGGTCTAGGCGGGCTCAATACAAATGTTGCAAAAATTCGTCCTGTTACGGCTCGGAACGGAGCATTATTGACAATTTTATGCTGAATTAACGCTAGTAACAGATTATTTAGTATAATTAAGCCAGAATATACAATAATATGCTAGGTTTAGAAAAGTTTTTACGATAGTCCTAGCATGGCAGACTGCTCAGAAGGTTTGTGTTAGTGATGTTCAGTGTTGTCACAACTATCCCGATAAATCTTTTGCACGTTTTGTGTGCATAAAATATTAATTGAAAGCACGCTAAAAGTGCAGAAAACGTCATCGTAATTGTTCCCTTGGTGAAATATAAGTTGCCTCAACTCACAACCCTTGACGCACCAAGTCAGGGCAGGCTTACGTTGTAAAAGCATGTCACTGTAGAATGGGTGGACGCTACAGTTCCAATTAGTATCTTATAATGTTAGCTAGTTACGGGCTATATATGGGCCATATAAGTTATGTGCTAGCCCTTCTCTGTTATTATAAATGGGGTGATTTTTTATTTGGGAACGACTGATTTTTTTTGGGAATCGTTCCCAAAAAAAATCACGGAAATTTTTTAATTACTCTAGATAGCTATGAGCTACAGCAGGGATAGTAGGTGGATAAATGTGTCAGGCCAAGCCCTATTCATATATACCCTAGTTGGGCTAGCCCACCTAAGTTTGCGAGAGTACCGGGCAAAAAACTGTTTCGTGATTTTTTTTGGGAACCTGACTATATACTTGTAAATTCTGACAGAAACCCCATAAAATCGTCACTGTATTAACTCCATTGGTACTAACGTAGAATCAGGGATTTTTTCAAGTTCGGACATTTTCGTGCTTTTCGTGTGTTTTTCTAAGAAAATGATTGCGTTTTAAAAATTATTCGCTATTTTAACGCGTTCAGAACGGTGCTTACGACATACATACAGCGTATTCCTAGCTGGTTTTAGTCATTCTAAAGATGAAAGCAAAAATTGACTTGTAATGCAGTTTAGAAGAATGGATGAAGAAGAAGAAGATGAATGAAAGAAGACGTGTGCTGGGCAACAATGAAAGAAGAATCCAGTAAAACTGTTTCTGAAAGCCCTATTCCCCACTGAAGTTGAAGAATTTTTTAAAAATCGCTACTGCATTAATGACAACGTTTAAGTCTTTTCTTGTTAACAATGCGTTTTGACTTTCTCAGGTGAAAATTTTGATAGAACGTTTCAGCACAAGTAAATAATATTATAAACGGAAGGAAAGTCGACGCTTTGGAAGCTAAGCAATATATCCAAACTGCACCGAAGGCGCAAAAAGTTTTTACAAAATGTTTTCTGTTGTTCAAGACTCAGAACTCAAAATTTTGGTGTTTTAAATGTGTTTCCCTAAGAAAAAGTGTGCGAAAACAGTAAAAAACGCAAATATAAAACAGGCTTAATACATAAGAGCAAGCTAAGCCGTATTATACGAAAAGCAAGCTATATATATACATTTTAAAATACATCTTTTTCCATTTAACCCTACCGCATCATAATTCAAATATATAATACAAATATACGTATACAGGCATTACCTTGATTCCTCTGGCCACTCGTCGTGCCTTGGACGAGTCTCCGTCTTCGGTAGCCTTCTTCAAAGCGGCGTCATAATTAGCCAATCGCTGTTGCAATAATTCCATGGATACTGATGAAGCTGATACAGATTGTTGATTCTCAGCAATAAGCGACTGACCTGCATAATTACCAGCACTGCTGCCAGTTAACTCCTTATCTAGTTCTACATGATCTGATGAAAACTCCATTATGTCGCTTAGTTCAGCCTAAAAATAGAGACATAACTATAACCAAAAGTACATAATAGAATCAGCGCATTAAAATATTACAAAATCATGTGTTAAGCATGCGGGCTATGCTAGGTTCGTTACTTCGTTAACTCGTTCCCCAGAAAGTCTCGTGGAGGCCCCACCGTGAACTAATAACAACATAAAGGTTTATATACCCCTGGAGATATCTCCGTTCTGCCACAGGACAAGGGGTGCCCGTGCTCACCCCCGCATTCTCAGTCGTAGAGCAAGGAGTGCCACCTCAACTGATGACTTCATCCGTGAAAGGGGAGGGGGAGGCGACCCTTCTACACTGATTCCTGGTAACTTCCTACACACCCACCCACCGCCCATCGGCTCCGACGAGAAAACTCAAAATACCTGAAAGAGCCATGGGGGTTTGGTGAGAGGTATTTCGGGGGAAAAGTCGACGTTTGGGAGAAATTCTTGTAAAAAACAACCCTGTATAATATAAATATAAAATATTCAAGTTACGGAGGATTTCGTTCCGAGCATGCGCAATCCAACATAAGATGCCTGGAGAAGCTTTAAAGGTCCCATTTCATGACCATAAGTAAGCAAAAAGTGTGGAATATCAATAGCATGAGTACAAATGAGCTTACTATGTATATAAGTATAATGCTCTACTCCAGTCTCACGCAGCACAAACAAGCGGCATCATACAATGGAAAGCTAATGACATTGTAAGAATTATAAATACAGTCTATATACGTTTCTGGCTTTTTCCTAGGCAAAAATTTCTGGGGGGGGGGGAAGTCTGGGGGGGTCCCCCCAGGTCTGGGGGGGGGCTCGGATTTCTGGGGGGGAGAAACATTTTTCAAAAAATGCCTAAAAATAGCTATTTTTTGCTGCTAAGCTAAAAAATTAACTATTTTTAACTTAAATTTAAGCTTAAAATAGCTGAAAAATGCTTAAAAATGGGTAAAAATCCGGCGAAGCCGGAAAAATTTTTCAAAATTTACCCTCAAAACCCTATTTTTCCGGTGATTTTGGAGTTCTGGGGGGAAGGCCCGAATCCTGGGGGGGGGGCGATTCTGGGGGGGCGACCCAAGTCTAGGGGGGAACGAAATTCTGGGGGGCCCCCACCCCCCCCCCCCCCTGTAGGAAAAAGCCAGCGTTTTATATCCATTAATCTCACTAATAGTGTGGGATCATTTTCATCAATATCGCGGTCGTCCTCAACGTCAACTAATGCAGTTAAGCGTTCTAAATTTTCTATAGTAAAGTTCTCATCATTATCCGCCCGACGTCCCACTTGCTGCTTCTGCTTCACCGGCGGGACTAAAAACATTGACAAAAACAGCACAACACATTAGTCATTGCATATTCAGCTCATCAATAGTGTATTTTGAATTTGAATTTATATAGTCAAGCGGGAAAAAACCCATTTCAATATGCGGGGGAAAAACCCACCTCCAGTGTGGGCTTACCGGTATGAGCTATATAGGATTTTAATAGCCTATCTTGAAGAGCGTCAAAAATAACCCTAGAGGCTGCATTATTGTTGTTCCCACTGCTTCCCTGCAAATTTTTTGGGACTTTGAAATTTTCGAAAATTTTGGTCCGTCCAAGTGCCGAAATTTGGCAAACTTTGGCTGGCCACCCTGAACTACTGGAAAGACCTAGACCAAAGCGGATAGTATGTATGTGTAGGCCATCTGTTGGGCTTCATGATGATATATGCCACACTGCTCTAACCCCTCCGGTGCGACCTGGGGGTGACCTAGAGTTGGCGGGAAAAAACCCATCAGCGGGAAAAAAACCCACTTTTCAAAATTGAATATTTTTCTAACCGTTAACAGGAAAGGTCAAACTAATACATACATTTGTTTAATAGAGCCTATAGATTAAATTGGTATAGGTTTTACCCGGGTTCATTCTGTTATGGGTGGTCCAGGGGATCTAAATTGGACATGGTGCCATTTCAAGCCAAAATTTCAATTTTGGCCAAAAATGCTTATTTTTGCCTTAAAATGGGTCTAGTTTGGCTCTAAATACAGGAAAAACACGTTTTCTACACGATAGGATGCTTAAACTGGCCAAAAATAGACAATTTTTAAAAATTTCCAAAATTTGCCTATGTTTACGTGTTAAACATACAAAATTTTCAAAATTCAATTTTTTCTGAAAATTTTCAAAAATGTTGGTATTTTTCGATGTAGACCTACTAAAAACAACCCGCTCTTTCGAATGGCACCGTCAAAATTGTTCTGGCACGCTTCCAGCAAAAAATCCGGGTGGGTTTTTTTCCCGCCGATGGGTTTTTTCCCCGCATTGGGTTTTTTCCCGACACGGAAAACTTTAATTTCTCCATAACGGCAGGGTCTAGGGAGACAAACTATACCTCATTCGAAAGCTTAGGGCAAACCCTAATTAAATATAGTATCAAAGTCGTGCTAACCCAAACCAGTCGAAAGTTCTGCTCCAAGAAAAAAAAGTGGGTTTTTTCCCCGCTTGACTATAGAGGTCGGGGAAAAAAAACCAACCCGCAAGTGGTTTGGGCGATGGGGATGAGCTAGCGGGCTCAAATTTTGCATGCAAGTTGGTAGGGCCCATCCCACCTACTATACCAAATTTGAGCTAAATCGGACCACTTTTGAGCATTTTGTGGCATTTTGAAAATTTTGGCATTTTTGACCCCCCAAAAATTCAAAATTTGTCTATTTTTGAAGGCCTGTAAAAAATTTTCCATAGCAGTTAGATAATAACTTTTAATAGTTTCTATGAGAACAACATGTGCTCTTTCCAAAAATGTCGGTCTCGCCTTCCTGCGACGCTTGGCAAGCTGCCAGCAGAATTTTTACAAAATTGGAAAAAAACCAAGGGGTGGGGAAAAACCAATTTTTGCTTTTGCTGCCAAACTCCCAAAAATGGTTCTTAGTTGCTCAAAAGTCATCCACGTAGCAAGTTTAATGCGTTCTTTCACGTGAACAGCTCAAAATTGCATTTGGACTTGGCAATTTTGTGCTAGCCGGTAAAAACCTCATTTCGGCGGATCGGCTGTTTGGCTCAGCTAAAGCGGCCAAAAAGTACTCTGGGACAAAGAAATACGCGAAAAAACACTGAAACAACGTTTATTTTAATTTATTTCATCGAATTTTGAAAGATTTACAAATTTTTGCATTTTAACATAGAAACTGGCAAATTTGATGAAACCTAGCCAGTTGATGTTGAATATCGCAAAAATAACTGCAGATATGAAGTCAGCGACGCCGATTTTACCTGTCGCATGCATAAAATCGCTAATATGAGTTACCCTGACCGAATACTGCGGTTGGTTTTTTTCCATCGGTTGGTTTTTTTCCCGCCATTGGTTTTTTTACCCCGGCTAATTAACCGTTAATTACTAATTAACGACAGGACCAAGAGAGGCGATTTATATACCAAAATGACAGTCTAGACAGGGCTTGATAAGAAAATAATTTATAGCCGGATTGCTCCACTGGGTAGTTCTGCAGAGTCCAAAAAGTGACTACCTTGGTTTTTTTCCCCGACCTCTATATATATATATATATATCTGGTGAGTTTTAAAGAAAAGTGTGGCCGACAAAGGTTGAAGATAATTTTAGCGAGTGAGAGAGAGATATACTAAACGAGTAGACAGTATATACAGGTATGAAATAAGTCAGGAAATTCTTAAAAGAAATAATTTTCTTTCGTTAAAAACGCTTTGGTTAAACCTGTTGAATTTTCGTATTTAATGTGTAGGAAATTTCTTAAAATATTTGTCGACTTTCTTAAGGTGTTTGTACATTATACATATGTAATAAGTGGCAGTGTTCAATCCCTGGTTCCTGGTAAGTATACAATCAGGGGCGACCGTATCCAGGATTTTGAAAAGGAGGGGTCCAATCCGAAAAGGGGGGGGGGGTCCGGACCTAATTTTTTTCAAAAATGGCCAAATTTGGGCCAAAAATAGCCGGAAATTTAAAAAATCTTCCGAAAAGGGGTGGGTCCGGACCCCCTGGACCACCCCCCTGGATACGTCCCTGTAAAACAATGAAGTTTCAAGATTTGATAAATTAAGCAATTCAGCACATTATATAAATATTAAATACTGTCTCTAATTTTGACAGAATAAATCGTTTCGTTAGCATAAGTTTTCTCGTAGCATGTTCAAAACATCTAGGAACAAGTAACGTACCAGGAACAGAAACACGAGAAACTACAGAGGATTGATTTGACTTAGTAACTCTCCCTCCCACAAAACCAGTGGATTGACCGCCCTCTTCTTCTGCGATCAAAGCCAGCAGCTCAGATTCTAGGGCAGCATCGTCGCCAACCTGCCCATACAATAGGTCCTCAAAAGCCTCCATTCCAACTTCGCCAGAACCGTCCAACGTTTTCTTATTCATTGTTAATTCTGCCTTAACAGGATGAATACAGAATATATATGTGTATATATATACAAGTAACAAAAATGCTCCGCACAAAAGAGGATAATATGTGTGTGTGTTGGCTGTATCGTATATATATCCTTCAAATATCCTTTAAATATATAATAAATATAAATAGGTATATCATTAAATTCCGATTGAAGAAGTAAAGACAAAAGTTTCGTAGGCACGTGACGTTATTTGGCACAGCAAATATTGGTGGATGGTTCCATGTCAAAAGTTGCTCAGTTCACTTAGGGCTTTCATTTGATACCAAATTTGACCACTTTTGAAAAATTTTATTTTTGACCCAAAATCGTTTAAGTCCCCACCCCACCCCACCACAGCACTCTACAGCCACTTTGGGTACGCAGTTCTATGACAAAAGTTGCTCAGCTCACTTAGGGCTTTCATTTGGTACCAAGTTTGACCACTTTTGAAAAATTTTAGTTTTGCCCCAAAATCGCCAAGTACCCACCCCACCCCACGACAGCACTCTACAGCCACTTTGGGTTCGCAGTTCTATGACAAAAGTTGCTCAGCTCACTTAGAGCTTTCATTTGATACCAAATTTGACCACTTTTGAAAAATTTTAATTTTTGACCCAAAATAGCCTAAGTCCCCACCCCACCCCACCACAGCACTCTACAGCCCACTTTGGGTACGCAGTTCTATGACAAAAGTTGCTCAGCTCACTTAGAGCTTTCGTTTGAAACCAAATTTGACCACTTTTGAAAAATTTTAATTTCGACCACTTGACCCCCTCCACCCGACTGACCCTCCCGACGGCAAAGTGGAACTAGCACAGCAAAATAGGTACGTCGGACGGCAAAACGGATACCGGGAATGAGCTGGGCGCACCAGAAAACTCCTATAGACAAAGTTTTCGGAGGCCAGGTAAAGCCTACTATGGACCTCCAGGAAGCGGTTTCCGACTTGACCCTCCCGACGGCAAAGTGGAACCAGCCCAGCAAAATAGGTGCGTCGGACGGCAAAACGGATACCGGGAATGAGCTGGGCGCACCTCCAGGAAGCGGTTTCCGACTTGACCCTCCCGACGGCAAAGTGGAACCAGCCCAGCAAAATAGGTGCGTCGGACGGCAAAACGGATACCGGGAATGAGCTGGGCGCACCAGAAAACTCCTATAGACAAAGTTTTCGGAGGCCAGGTAAAGCCTACTATGGACCTCCAGGAAGCGGTTTCCGACTTGACCCTCCCGACGGCAAAGTGGAACCAGCCCAGCAAAATAGGTGCGTCGGACGGCAAAACGGATACCGGGAATGAGCTGGGCGCACCTCCAGGAAGCGGTTTCCGACTTGACCCTCCCGACGGCAAAGTGGAACCAGCCCAGCAAAATAGGTGCGTCGGACGGCAAAACGGATACCGGGAATGAGCTGGGCGCACCAGAAAACCCCTATGGACAAAGTTTTGAGACGCCAAGTAGAGCCTAGCATATATGGACCTCCAGGAAGCGGTTGCCGACATGACCCTCCAGACGGCAAAGTGGAACCAGCACAGCAAGATGGATGAGTCCTACGGCAAAAAGGACACCGGGAATGAGCTGGGCGCACCAGAAAACACCTATAGACAAAGTTTTGAGAGGCCAGGTAAAGCCTACTATGGACCTCCAGGAAGCGGTTTCCGACTTGACCCTCCTGACGGCAAAGTGGAACCAGTCCAGCAAGATGGGTGAGTCTGACGGTAAAACTGACTGCGGGAATCGATTCTCCGTGTCAGAAAACCATTGTATGGAAAATTTGAGCTTTCAAAGTTAAATAGATAGCGAGAAATTTCGATTTTTCATTTTTCGAATTTTCGCCATTTTTGACGGGCCACTGCGGTCGCTAGGGAAGTGATAGAGAAACGCAACCTGGACCGTTAGTTAGTTCAATATATGTAATTTCTGAATATAAATTTTTTTATATTCTTTTTATGCCCTTTTTTCTTCAAAATAATGCTTGTTTTTAACGATTTAGGCGTTTTTGCAAAGTTTTAAAGCGATTTTAAGCCAAAATTTGAGAAAAACTTTTCAAAAAATGACCATTTGTCAGCCAAAATTAGCTAACTTTTTGGGTCCAAAAATCGTTGGGGGGGGTTCGGGGGGTAGCCGAAAGATGGGGGAGGGTAAGTCAAAAATCTGGGCAGTGGCGGATCCAGGATTTTGAAAAGGGGGGGCCGCTGAAAAATTTTTCTGGGGGGGTAACCACATTTTCCGGGGGGGGGGTGGTAAAAATTTGCTTTTTCCAGGAACAAAATATTTGTACAAGAAAATATTGTGTATGGAAAGGTTAGTTCACTTGCCAATTGGAAAACAACTATATCCCGTGAGTGAAGCAAAGCATGGAGAATTTATATACACAAAAAGAACAGTGGGGTCTGGGGGGCAGAGCCCCCCAGAAGTTGAAGAATTTTTTGAAATTGGAAAAAATCCGTCATGCAAACTTTTGAAAAGATTAAAGAAATAAAATGGAGATGTACATGTATATAAATATGTATATAGTAACTTACGAAGTGAAAAACTTGCAGTAAAATAGTATAAGTATATACAAGGAATGGTGGCAATAAAGAGGACAAGCTACAAGGGCAACAAAGATAATGTGCGAAATGGGGGGTCTGGGGGGCGGCGCCTCCCAGAAGTTGAAGAATTTTTTGAAATCGTGGAAAATTCAGCAATTCAAATGTTTAAAGATTAGTTAAGATGAGTTATTGAGTTGTATATTCGATCAGTGGAAAACCAAAACGGGAATTGGATGCTTTTCAGAATTTTTCACTTCCACGATTTATTCTAGAACACTTTCAGAAGCTGCCAATTATCAATCTTGCATTGCCCATTTATATATATATATATATATACGTTATGAAAGCAAAATAAAGTTTGTAAATATATATAAATATAAGCCGGTATATAGTCATAAAATAAACTGAAAGCGTTGAGTACAATTAATTATATACTTACAAAACAGAATAGAAGACACTTTAAGAGACAGAAGTTCTGTCACAGAACTAAGTACGTAATAAAGCAGCACGGAAGTATATATAAGTGCGCCGCAGGCGAAATTTTTTAAAAATTTGGGGAATTTATTAAAATTATGCTTAATTTTCACTCGAAATATGCATTATAAACAGCTGAAAAAATTTTCTAGGGGGGGCCCGGAATGTCAAAGGAGGGGGCCCAAATCGCAAAGGGGGGGGCCCCGTCCCCCCCCCCTGGGTCCGCCACAGGGGGGGGGGGTAAAGTTGGTCGAAAATTGTGACGGAAGGGGTCCCAACCATAGGTGTGTTTGGGGGGGGAGGGCCCCAAATGGAGGGGGTCGCCAACCCCCTCCCTAAAAATTTTTTCCTACCCCTCCCCCCAAATCGATTTTTTCAGACCCCTCACCCCTAAAAATTTTCAACCCCCTACCTAAATTTTTGAAAATTTTAGCTAAAAATTGTAAATTTTTCCAAAAAAATTCCAAAAATTAGCGAAAAATTCCGCGACTCCCCCCCCCCTTCGACAACTTTTCTTACCTCTCCCCCCCAAATCGACTTTTAGCGACCCCCCCCCTTCCCCTTTTTTCGCCAAACCCCCTCCCTACATTTTTCTGAACCCCCACCCCCACTTTTTTCGCCAACCACACCTATGGTCCCAACTCCCTACCCAACCATAGGTGTGGCTGGGCAAAAAATCTGGTGGGGGGTTCTCGACGGAGGGTGGGGCAGGGGGACCCCCCCTAAATTTTAGATTTTATGCCATTTTTGGCCAAAAATCAGGGGGGTGGTAGCAAAAATCTGAAAATCTGGGGGCGGGTCGCCAAAATTTGTCATTTTGGTGGGGGCGCCCAACCCCCCTCCCCAAAGGAAACTAGGAAACTATGCTCCCAACTCCCCCCTCCCAACTTTTTTGGGGGCCCCTCTGGAGACCCCCCCCAACATAGGTGTGGCTGGTGAAAAAAGGGGTGGGGGTCGCGAAAAGTCGATTTGGGGGGAGGGGTAAGAAAAGTTGTCGAAGGGGGGGGAGTCGGCGAAAAATCGGTTTTTCGTTAAAAAAATTGAAAATTTTTCTCAATTTACAGCTATTTTTAACGATTTGTAGCTTAGTTAAGCGAATTCTAGCAATTTTTGGAATTTTTTGGAAAAATTTCGAATTTTTGCCAAAATTTTCACAAAAATTTTCAAAAACTTAGGTAGGGGTGTGAAAATTTTTAGGGGGGAGGGGTCTGAAAATATCTATTTGGGGGAGGGGTAGGAAAAAATCTTGGGGAGGGGGTCGGTGACCATAAGTGTAATTGGGGGGGGGGGGGTAACCCCCCCCAGCCATTTTTACAAACCCCCCCCCCAAAATCGGCCCCCCCCCAAGTGGGGGGGGGGTAGTCGCGCCGAAGGCGTGAAAAATTGGCCAATAATTGGGTATTTTTAGGGTAAATTCTGCAAAATTTTTCAAAAAAGTCCGAATTTTTGGCGGTGGTGACCATACGTGTGCTGGGGGGGGGGGGGGGTTTTCACCCCCCCCCAGACCTGAGCTCACCCCCCCCAGAGGGGTCCCTCACCCCCCCAGAATCCGGATTTTTCCGGTAAAAAACCGGAAAAATCCGGTTTTTCGGCCGCCTTCGGCCGCCCTTCACGCTTCACCCCCCCCCCCCCAGAACTTCCCCTCCTGCACATGTCTGGTGATGACCCCTCAATTTGGGGGCAGGGCCCCCCCACCCGACCACACCTATGCCCCCCAACCCTCTCCCAAAAAATTTTTCTATTATGCCAAAGATCGCATTTTCAGCCGTTTCTAATGACAATAAACATTCAGCTATGAAGTGATTTTGACATTAGACATGGTTTTTAAACTAGAAAACTTGATTGCCAACATGTTTCCAATTCGAAAAACAAACAAAATATTTACAATATATGTCCTTAATGTCTCTACCTGCCAAGCCACCTATGGTGACGACAGTTTCGTAAGTCATCGTCAAAGTATCAGATTCATCGCTAGGAATTCTGTTTACCAAAAATTACCGATAACTTATGAAAATATAAATAAAAGAAAAAATTAAAACATTTATATACCGCTTAATTAATACGTACTACACAAAAGTGCAAGGTGATGAAATAGCATTTACGGATCGCTTTGTTATGCCCGACCATTCCTGATTGTGGGACTCATCAGGGGCTTGCAATCAGGTTCAAATTTTTAGTAGAAAATTAAAAATTTTATTTTTGACAGTGAACAGTTCGGTTTCGTCCCCTAGCGATCAACTCCACTTATTCGTGAGACATAAATTTCATTCTCAAACACATACCTATGTGCATAACAATTAATACATAAGCACTATTTATTTACATAGTCATTATTTCATTTTAAACTATCTAAGGCATTCCACCCATAATCTATTTGGTTTTATATTTACAAAAATTTGATTAATTTTTAGTACTTTATCATAATTCCTACAAAATTTTAATTTTAATTTTCGTTTTGAATAATTTTTTGTTAACAAATAATTTACCAAGCTTTTTAATTTAAATATAAATGAGAGTTTTGTACTACAAATCCTTGCATACCTTAATACCTCATTAATATACACCATATAAGCTACATTAGAAGAGAAATTGCCGTGTAAATTAGGAAATTTTACTACGTGAAAGTTATAATCATCCGTTTTGTCAAATACTTCACACTTAAACTTATTATTAATAATATATAGTTTAATATCTAACACATTTGCTGCATAATCATTTAAATTTTCTCTATTTAAAGTCAAACATAAAGGATAGATTTCCATTAAAATACTATCGAAAAATCCCTTATCATTAAGAATTGTAATATCATCAATATATCTGAATACATATCTTAACTTTCTAAGCGCATTAAAATTATGCTTATATAGCATTCTTTTCATAAAAATATATTCATAATAAAATAAAAATAAGTTAGCTAAATACGGAGCACAATCAGTCCCCATAGGTATTCCACATTTTTGTTTGAACACCATGTCTCCACATTCAATATACAAATTATCCAATAACCAACCAATATTCGATATCAAATCCGCCGCAGTTAATTTATTTCCTGTATTAGTATTACAACCCCATCTAGCACTTCCTTTGTATATAATTATACACTTGTTTTTATTATTTGCATAAGCTAATTTTATTAAGTAACCTAGCGCCTCTTTTATCTCCTTATGCGGAATACTTGTATACAGTTGTCCGAAATCATACGTGTAAACTGATTTAGCAGACTGCCTTTTATTTATAGAAAATATTGCATCTAATATAACACTAGATCTATCAATTATCCAAAATAAATTGGCATTATTTTTAGTATTTTGGTAAATAGCATTAGTATACATTCTTAGTCTATTTAATATCAATTTTAAAGCACATCCAATTCCCTTTGACACAGGTTTTGTAATTGCACTTTGACTGGCTACTATAAATCTATGTTTAACTGGATTCTTATGAAATTTAGGAATCATATATATAAATGGGAATTGTCTACAGGTTTCTGTAACATTCCAGCCCATACAGTACATATCTTCACATAAACTATTAATTAAAATATCTTTATTAACTGCCATATATTCGTACACATCACTTACAAAATTTATACTATTATTACTAGTATCAACTTTAATTCCTAGTTCATTTAAAATAACCCTTATGTAATGCTGCTTACATATTATAGCATAGGTTTGGTTTGCTTTATCAATAGGAGTAAATACATAATTCTTTTGTAACTTACGCAGTTCATTTTTATAACATTCTATATTTAACTGTTTACTTATTGTAAAATTACGGTGCCTATTTAATTTGCTTTCAATCATTTCATATATTCTATTACTCCACAAATATAAATTACACTTATCAATCTCCGATACTATCTTATTAAAACATAAACTTTTAATATACTTACTCAAGCCTATTTTCACACTTTCCATAGCTTTATTCTTATCATTATCTTTAGCAATGCGAAATTTACAACCCAAGGCAAGTAATCGACTTACTACCTCATTATCTACAACACTTACATCACCAGTAATTATGTGCCTATGATAATTATCAATATAATTAACTTTTTCTTTACATATACAAGTAGTACTTTGTTTTAGAAAATCCATAACTTTTAAATTACTAACCGTTTCCTTATAATTAAATATTAAACTTGACGTACTATTATCATATTTATATATTGTCATAGGTCTAGCATATAATCTGTTCTCCAATGGCCAATAGGTTGAGGCATAGTCAAAAACTTTTCGGAAATCAATAATATCAAATAATTTATTAACATAATGAAATAAAATTTTAGGTTTCTTAGGTTGTTTCAACTTTTCATTGTTAATACTACTCTTATACATTTTAGTCAAGCACAAATCAATAAGCAACTCTACTATATCACCACTTTCTTGTTTATCTGAAATAAGCAAAAACAGCTTTCTTATTTCCGATCTACGTAGACCAAAAATAATTTTAGTAATGCTTTTTCGATATTCTAATTTATCTCTAATAGGCCTTTCTAGCAGCTCTTTATATAACTCATCAGCATTTATCCTTAACTGTGTGCTAGAAGGCTTTTTAAAACCTCTAGATCTTGTTCTTTCAGCTTTACTAAAATTACAATACACAGGTATAGTATTATTTTCATTTCTTAAATAATCGTTAAGTCCATAAGGGTATTTTGTTTTAAGTAATTTAATCCAGTATTCTTCCCTATCTAATAAATTTTGTCTATTAATAGACTCATCTTCTACATGCTTAACTTTTTCAATTATTTTAAGACTGAACTTTTTACACTCATTATTTTTAAAATGTGATACTAAATTAAAACATCCAGACTGACCTGAACCACAAATGGCTCTAATATGTTCCATCATTCTTATCCTGAATTTACGTTTAGTTTGTCCTATATACTGCATACCACATTCCATACATGTAATTAAATAAATCACATTTGTTGTGTCACAAGTTAAATATAGTTTATCATTGTTAATTACATTGTAATTCCACGACTTATACGTATTCTTAAATGTTTGTTGAGTGTCCGTACGACAGCAAACGATACATCTAGCTCTATCACAGATAATATAATTAGACGCAGGTGAAAAACCACCCTAGTATGACGCCTCACCCAAAGCGACATGGGTGGACACGGAGAAGGTTAGGTTTTGAAAGGGACCAACCCAATGAAAAAACCCCAGAAATAACTAAGTGCAGCCTGGCCCAAAATGGGGCTTACCGTGATTTTGCCCCTTAATTTGGTTATAACCGGTTCACACACTTAGTGAAATAACTATACATAAATAGAAAGCTAAGTGATAAGCCTAAATAAAAAGTTAAATAAGTGATTGCAAATATAGTGAACTGTAGGTAGGGGGGAAATTGAAAAAATGGGGTCCCTCCCTATACGCCCCAATACTATGAATGACTAACAATGATTAACTATAAGAAAAGTCTATTAATAAGTACGGACACAACAAAACCCTATCACAAAAAAATTCTTTACCGTTAAAATAAAAAATTTTAGTCATTTAAGAACAAACATTAATTAATTAATTAAAACTTTGTGTACCGTTAGCCGATAAATCGGCTAACAGCATTAATAGGTTTCCTTACCCGAAGGAAAGGACATTAATAGTCCCCTTTCCAGCCAGAAACTGACTAGAGAGGGTATTAATAGTATCCCCAAAAGAAGACATTAATGTATTTCAATTCATAAAATTTGTACAACCAAAGATATTTCAAAAATTTTCTTACTGAAAAATAAAAATTCTTTTATAAATTACCTAGCAATCAAAACTTTAAAATTTTACAAATTTTTATAAAAACAAAATTTTCAACTTTAACAGTATAAAAGATCTTAATACATAATCTAACTCTACTAAAAAGCGCGCAACCGCGCCGGCCCAATGCAACCTCATGGGAGCAAACCTCAACCTTTTGAGCTTGCAGAGGACAACAACAATTCGAAAAACAAACAAAATATTTACAATATATGTCCTTAATGTCTCTACCTGCCAAGCCACCTATGGTGACGACAGTTTCGTAAGTCATCGTCAAAGTATCAGATTCATCGCTAGGAATTCTGTTTACCAAAAATTACCGATAACTTATGAAAATATAAATAAAAGAAAAAATTAAAACATTTATATACCGCTTAATTAATACGTACT
>JASAND010031327.1:0-47661 GCA_030248195.1 Trissonchulus latispiculum
AACCACAGGAGAAAAGCAAAAATGCAAAAATAAAAATGAGACAAACTAGGGAAAAGAGAAGAAAAAGGTCGAGGACTGGCAGCCTAATGTAAAGTTGGAAGGGTAAGGACAACCAAACTTTACGGGTGGAAACTGTGCGCGTATGGAAACGACGAACCTGGAGGAGACTTATGTTCCAGTCGACCTGGGCAGGATCTCGCCAAAGAATAAATTAAGCCTAACAAACCTTTAAAAGGGCTGACTAAAGGGACAAATAAATGCCTAACTACTCAACTGCTAGAGAAACTTTGATTAAATTAAATACACGCTCAGTAAATAATTAGCCTACCTAGACTCGGAAATAACTCAGAGGCCTACCTACCGACTATACAATTCTATTAAAAACCTAACTAAGTACACCCTAATTGCTCAGCTACTGAGACCACATTTAATAGAACATAAACAAAGGGAGCGACTCCCGAAAATAAACACAGACCAATACCAGAAATTTTGACAAAAAACACATTCATCATGAAAATGGACAGCACAGGTAAATTTGTAAACAAAGGAGATTCAAACAATTATAAACTCAAAAGAAATAACTACGATTAAACAAGGCACGAATAAACCTTTAGGTACAGTTACAAAACAATTTATGAACACAGACTCAACCCCAGAAATTGTTAAAACCCCTATGAAAACTTTGATCTCAAATAGTATCTCCCTAAGCCGTCGCGGCCAAACTAAATTATTTGATATGACGTAATAAAGCCCTCTTTCTAAAATAAACAACCATATTAGATACTGAATTAAAAAGAGAGTAAAACTCAGTAAAGTGTCACTAATAAATTTAGGTCGACCCACGAGGTCGCCTCGGAGTCTAAAGTAATTAAAAAGAAAATAATTAATAACTTACTACACGGCAGAGGGTCCAGCTCAAAAAGGCAGAAATAGCACACAAGTAATTATAGGCCACAGTGAAGAAAAACCGGCCGCACGCTAGGAGACAGAAAAATAAGACTAACTAGTTTTTAAAGTGAAGGCTGAAAGGACTAGTTTAGACGTGTGTTGGTGGAACGGGATTGGTTGATTTTTGAGACCCTCTCGCAGACCCGACTATGCGCTTCCACAAGGCTAGCTCAACAGCGCCACCTAGTCGCTAAGTGGGCTGAATAAAACAGAGCGCATTTAAACACAGTAAAACAAACATTTTTAGACTAATTTCAACCCAAATTTACACAAAACATATTTCACACTAAAATTACCACTCTTACTAAAATTTCACATTCAAATAAACTCACTAAAACATACACACATCACACTCACACATTACAACTCGACCCGAGTTTACTACTTTTCAGACAGAATTTAGGAAACTGTAAATCAAACTGAGTTTAGTAAACCATCCCTGTAACCCCGTCCTGCTGCAAAGGTGATCTGGTACACAAACTTCCTGATTTGGTAAAGCTCATTCCATCGACGTATACATCCACTTATGGCAAGCCCTAGGCTGGCACCAGTACTAAGTTTAACTAAAGAAATAGTTAGTCAACCAGCCTATTAACTAATTGGTTTAAACTAAATTAGTTTTTCAGCAAAGCATTATCTTTAGGGCACTGATTGATATTTATGGTTTGAAAAGTTTTAGCCATTTGTTTCTGTAGCTACAACCAACAAAAGGCTTATATGAGTTGTTCTAAGTTACCATCAATAGCATAAACTGATTTACATACAGATGTAGGTAGAGCTTTTACCTTTTGATATACTAACTGAGTTTGCTTCTTTTAGGTTAGAATGCGGATAATATTTAACAATTCCCTGCTAATTAACGATTCCAGCCGCTTTCAAAACCTTTCCTTTCGAGTTGTCTATGTGTTTCTGATCGTCAATTTGGGCTTTCTCATCAATGTCGGCTGGCTCATTGCTCATCTCCATTTTTGTCGCCGACAGAAACGCAAAATTACGGGAAGTGTGTACTATTTTGTGGCCATCTGCTGTACGGATATTTGCGCTACAGTAACCCTACTGATCACGTGGCTGGAAAAGTTTGTCAGTTTTGCCCGCTTCTGGGGCTTCTGTAAACTGATGACCTTTTTCGGGTACATGACCTCCGTGCTGTGCCCGTGGCTGATCGCAGAACTGACCTGGGAACGGTTTATTGTGGTCAAGGACCCGATGTGCCGATTCACTTCGCGCATATCGCCGCGAAGAGCTCAACTGATCATATTCTTGACGGTCTTTTTAGGTACTACAGTTTTTTCTGTATACTGTTGATTTGTCAGGAAAATTCAAATCGAAATATTTATCTGAAGATTGCTGAAGTATGTTAAGAGAGGCTTGCGAAACCAAATTCGGGTCTTTCCCATTATCCTCCGATTTCTCTAAAGAATGAATGAAATGAATGGGTGGGTATCTCGGTGAACTTCAACGTTCTATAAAAATTGGCAAGGAACAGCAAGTAGCGGGTATCAAGATGATTCTAGCCAGCTTTTGAAACGCTCTTCAAGAAGAAGGTTAATTAATTAAAAATATTAATAACAATTAATAATAAATAAATGTTAATATTAATATTAATAAATACAATAAAATAAATATTAATAATTAAAGTCCTATATCGCTCATACAGATCCACCCTGAGACAGGCCCCGAAAGTTGCACACCACCAAGAACCCCGAAAAGTGTTCACAACTATTCGGTCTCCTGTTCATATTTTTGTATTTACTATTTTTGTATTTATTTTGTCTATCTTTACAGCCATCTGCTACAACAGCTGGTTCTTGTTCACCGCAGAGTCGATGCCGCTGCAGCCCAACCACTACATCTGCGGCGTGAAGGTGATCTACCTGGAGGCGGCGCGGATCGTGAATCTGATCAACGTCGCCATCATCCTCATGATCCCGATCCTGATCCTCCTCTCACTCAACGGCTTCATTGCTTACATTCTCATACATCGTCGGCTCAAATTTGGGCAAGTATCTTCTGTTGAGTTGCAATAACTGAGTGTTGAACTTGAAATAAAGTCAAGGAAAAACTGTAAAATAACTACTGTAAATGAGAATTAGATAGGCAATTAAGTTAAGCAGCACTAAATATGTCTAAGTGATACCAAGAGTACATAACACATAAGAGTATGACAGCTGGCATACTCTATGTACTATCAGCTTGACACATCCACTGCGCGCTAATTGGAGCCCAGCGACCCTTCCCCCGAAAATTGGTACCCAGTCGAAACGGGAGTACGCTCAATCGCTTTATGCTTGTGTGCTAAAGCTCAAACACACAAGCACTACGTGCGCGAGTTTTATGTCTCTTTCGAGCTTTAGAACACATGCATAGCGGCTAAATTTTTTTTAAGTGAAGGGTCCAATTTACGGGGAGGAGGGCAGCCGTTAGCGTGTCGCACAGCTGTCATACTCTTATGTATTATGTACTCTTGGTGATACTTATTTGTTATGTTTGCATGCACCACTTGCAAGTACCCTACCCTCACCTCGACGGAGGTCTGGACCGTGAACAAGATTGTTTGAAGTTTGATGGTTGAAATTAAATTTTACATTTTGTGTACACTTGCCCTTTTCCGCATTTATTTGTACAGAACTGAGAACAATATTTTTGAATTCTTTGGAAACTGAGAAGTCTGTATTTGGTTTTCCGTATTCACCATAGAGCGCAGATTAGTGTTGTCCCCCCCGTCCTGACTAGACTGGCAGACCCGATGGCTAAGAAACGGCCGGAGCACCGGCTTTTACCTATCGGTCGGTAGGCCGTTCGCAGTTTTCACCGGCCAATCCAAGTATAAGCAAAATTACGAAAAATTTGACAGTTTTTAAGACGGGCGGTTGTCAGTATAGGGCCGGAAAACTTTCCCGACTGTAAGACACTTTACCGGACGTCCAGGCAGCAGGAGTGCGTTGCAAAAGATTCTCCTAAGTATCCCCCTAGGAGGGTACTTACTTAGGGGGATGTCTGAAAACTGTTTAGGAGGGAGTTAGGATACCTCCTAAACCCGTTTAAAAAGATTTCTCCTAAGGCTGGCGCTGCTCCTAAACTCAGGCAACTAAGGAGAAGCGTTAGGATAGGAGTGGTGGACAGCACTCCTATCTTAGGAGAGTGTTTTGAAAGCCGATCCTTCCAAGTGAGCATCTAAGCTATAGTTAGGAGCGCTCCTAGGCTTAGGAGAATCTTTTGCAACGCAGCCCTGGGTTTGGACAGGGCCAGCGAACAGCACCATACTGCAGCTGCAGTTCCAGTGCTCTCCTATCATAGTTGTACTTAAATAAGCAAGTCTCTGTTTTAGGTCCATGTCTGGCATGCCCGGTACCGACAGCAACGGCCATGCCGAACTCTTTCGTCGCCGATCCTCCACCAGAACCAATTCCACCACCGGCGGGATGGACTTCAATTCGACACTGCAGAAGCACAACGCCGCCGCCATCAAACTGATCTTCGTTTCCGTACTCTATCTGGCCTTCAACATTCCCATGCATATCGCCCGGCTGTTGGGTTTCTTCGCACCGGAAATTGCCCAGCAGTATCCCCAGTTTTCTCAGGGGGCCTATCTGCTGTACGCTTCGCAGTACTGTTTCCACCTGTGGGCCTACACCAAAGCCGTACCGCAGAACAATACCGTCCTACAGAACATTAAAACGTCGGCTCGAAAACTGTTCACCACTGTACAGAGACGGGCTACCTTCAACGGTAGACAGCCCTCTAAGCGGACTACGGGGGCAAGGCGGGAGGGGACCAAACTGAGTCACGTGATCAGTTTCAGTAGTGCTCAGGATGTCAGCCGGCGGAGCACGTTTGCCCTGACCAGCTCAGAGCAGGAAAAACTACCGACTACGCCGCACAGAGCGGAAGTCAGTATATGATAGTGATGATGATGATGATGATAATGAAGATGATGATGATGATGATGATGATGATAAAGTGATAAAAAAGCAAATATTTGGCCTTTTTGAGATTAAGTTGGGAATATGGTCGATTTGTGACGAGTCTTACGGGGCCAGTTTCCCGACTGACTTAGCACTGCCGAGGGATGACGATTATTTTGCAACAACAACTGCAACAACAACTGCAACAACAACTGCAACAACAACAACACAAAGTGTAAATAATTCGATCATTGGTCCAAACAGAAGGCCAATTTCAAATACTATTGGAGGAATTGAATCTGTAATGCTTTTACGGCGTACGGGTATTGCTGAGCATGAAAGACATTAATTTCGGCTTGTGGAACTTTTGTGCTTATTTAAAAGAATGCCCTCTCTTGTGATTGTACACATTTTGGCGACTGATATGAAATTTTGTAAAGCTTGAATCGCAGCTATGATGTCCGAATTTCTAAATAAATAAAACTAATCGTCTGTTATGCTTTCTCAGTGCAACGCTCCGTGCTGCAACGACAGCACAGGCAATGCGTTTAAATACGACAGGCGTACAAAATCGACTTTGTCATATTTTATTACCACAATTTTGGCGGATTTAGCAATAATCCGTTTATTGTGAAGCTAGTTTCTGATAGAAACGTTTGCTACCGCACTACAAACAGCACCGTACAAAGGGAAGTAATACTGCATATTAACTGTAACTGCAACAAATCGGTTTCTCATAATTTACAGGTGAGAGGTTTTACATTATGTCGTTACAACTATGAGAACTAAGCGACCGGTAGACGTTGACCTAGAAACGAGCAAGAGTAACATACATGCATTCTCTTCGAAGTTGGAGAGTTCGGATTCCTGAGTATATATATTATATATATATATCTATATATATATATATATATATATATATATATATATATTCATATATATATGCATATATATTTCTAATGCGCAGTCTCACGCTCTATACAGTTCGCCTGCATCTGATCTACTGCAAGATTTTGCACTTGAAAACGGATTGGCGAAATTTCACTGCAACTTTCGCCAATGTACACAGAAAACGGTTTCCCCCCTTTTCGATCAAGTGCACACACAAGAAAATTTGCACAGATACACAACACAGGAAATTTTCATCAGCCAATTTACACAGATGTATGTACTGCCAGACCTGTTGCATGAGTTTTCAAGTGTCTGACTAAAAGTTTACACTATATCTATTGCAATTCTGTTATCTTCAATTTGTTTGTAATAGACAATTTTTAATCAGTTCACCGACTTTGATCCCAACCATTTCCATATGTGTCATTCATTGCTTTAATCTCTGTCGTAAAGATTAACAGGGACAGGATTTTTTCGGCCTGGTCCGGCCCGTGCCAGCCCACTCCAAATCTTTGGTCAACACGATCCGGCCCAGTGGCCCAATTTTTTCGGCGCGGCCCGCCAGCTGACAAAATTTGGCCAGGCCTTGTACGCCAAAGGAAAATTTCCTAAATTTTACTAACAATATTATTTCAATGATAGAAACACTAAATTATGCTACGAATTACTACGCGGGCCGGGTCGAATACTCATCTCTGCTCTGTTGTGTGAACTGTAAGCTTTATTTTAGATAAGGGAACTAGGAAACTAGGGATAAGGGAACCAATGGTATACGATAACGTGGGGGGAATGGGGGGTGTAGACTACCCCCAGACCGACAAAAAACGGGTAGACCCCTCAACGAGAAGGAAAACAGGGCACACCCTCTCGTCCATAAAAGAAAAAATGGTAGAACCCTAAACGAGTTTCACCAAAACATAAACATTTTTTAGGAAATTTTGACGAACAATCTTTTAGCAAATGTTTCAATGCGAATGTTTCAAAACATTTCTTAAAGTTCGCTAAAAATCGTGATTTCTCACTGGTTTTTGGTCAAAAACGTAAAAAAGTTTGCAATTGTTGCTAATTCTAAGGTAGCATTTTTGGGGCAAACTCCTAGTCAGAGTAGGGGTTAGACTTCTCCCAGATTCGCACCCTGTGTTAATGTATGGTCGCCACGTCTCAAATTTTATAGTTACCGATTCCGCTCATTTTTTAACGTTTTTAACCATTCGAACCAGTAAAGGAATGGGGGACTGTTTTCAGGAACAGAAGATGTTGTATTTCCGGAACAGGATCAGGAGCAGGGATGGGTGCTTAATTTTGGGAACATGAGCAGAAAAAAATTACAAAAATAAGAAGCACTTACCGAAATTTTGCTACATAAGTTCAAGTTTGGTCTGAAAAATACACCATTGGTATCCGTATCGCAAAATCTGCTGATCTGAGAGTTCCTGATCCTGAGCCTGAAAATAGTCCTCTGTATCTGTTCAAGCTTTTAGACTTTACGGACCGACCAAAGTGAGTCGGTTAGTAAAATAAAGTTTGCATCCTTACATCAAATCAACTCTCTTCAAAACAGTGTTGTCGTTGTGTATTTCAAAGGGTAGGCACTAGGCAGGTACCCCTACACGTGTATGAAACGCCAAACATGTTAACTATACTCGGCTCTTCGGTAACCTATATCATATTGTTAACTATACTCGGCTCTTCGGTAACCTATATCATATATTAGCTATTTCACTTATTATATAATTCATGTTTATAATGAACTGACTAATGCTATAATTAAAAGAAATTATCTGAAAGCAAGAGTGCATAATTTATTAAGAGAAAGATAAGATAAGTGTCATATTCTGTGGAATGACTTTCCAAACTATGCTATGCGGCGTCGCCTTACCGCCCACAAATAAATTGGCATCCTCTCAGATCGCCCTATGCACGACTTTCCATCTTATTATGTACATACGTACTCTTGGCAGTAGTTTTTCAAACCAAAACCAAAACAAGTAACCCCTAAAAGGGGATAGTATTCCGCCATTAGGGTAATGAAGCACATCGGAGTTCTTTAGAAGCGTATTCTTCTATTGGGCTGCATTTCGTTTGTTAAGATTCCTGCACCCACAAGAAAAAATTAGCCCATTGTTGGAATCCGTCAGCAAAACCAGCTGAGGATGCGGAGTTTAATTAATCAGTAATCGCCAATCGGCTTGTAATTTGGGCCGCGTTGCCAGGAATTTGCCTAAGTATTCTCCTATATAGCAGCCTGGTTAGAAGGTTGTCTAGGAGTTATTTGGGAGGGTGCTAGTTTCAAGTGAGTTCTCCTAAGTTAACGCTGCTCTCAACTTAGCGGAAAAGTTATGAGTGGTAGTCGTCCTAGCTTAGGAGAATCTTTTGAAACTCAATTCCCCTGGATCACCTAAGCATTAGGAGCACTCCTAGTCGGTTGACGGTTGAGGGGCGGTTGACCTCGTCGGAATTTTTGAGTTGAATTTCCTGGTTTTTCATAAAAATTGAGGAATGAAGCCAAAACTTTTGAAGACTTCAAAAATTTTAAATCAATCATACACGAGTTATGCTATTATTGTTACGGTTATTTGTCGACACATTACGTCGGTGTAAGCTTGGAGTAAAAACTCGTTTGAGAATCTCCATCTAAGCTTAGATAGACTAGTCTATAAAGGTTCTCCAGGGACTAGCCTTCAATGACAATGCGCAAATCAAGTTGTCTGTCCTTACTTCATAGAGCACCATTTTGAGCAGAAAAAGCTAACGTTCCTGTAACAGTGTGAACTCCCCTACCAGATGGGAAACAGTTTCTGCAAGTTTGACTGATGGCTACTTTCAGGATACAAACTTAATTGAAATTTTAATTTATTCCATTAACATCTAAATATGAAATGTTGGTCCTCCCCAAATGGAAAACTGTCGATTTATCGTGCCCGGGTTTATACCAAGATCAATTTTGGGTCTTGCATCAAACTGTAAACTGTGACGTCATTTTTATAATTGCTTATTTGAAAATGTGCATTAACAACTGCTGTAACTGAAACTGCTGAAACAGTACTGAATCTATTTAGTGCTTATTTGAAAATGTGCTCTAACAACTTCTGAAACTGAAACCAGAAAACGTGGAAAAGTGGAAAAACGCAGAAAAGTATAGAAAACGATTGGCAACCCCTCAGCAATAAATAATCTCAGCAGAGTTTCTACGAGTTTTCTACAAAGTAGGAAGCGAAATAACAGAAGCTGCTAGGAGCCGCTATCTTTAATTTTGCTGTTAGACACTAACTGCTCTTCGTGGCTCATCTAATTTGCATATTCAATTTTCACAATCAAAAATCAAAGCAACCAAGGGGGGAATGAAGTGAAAGATTTTCGGAACTTGAAAAATTTAAGCCCCCCACGGCGAGACAGCTTAAAACTCAGTTTTTGCGAAAAAGATAGAAATGCGAACCTAGCATACCTATAATAAAATGTGGCAACATGTGAAGTGAGTGTTGCAAACCAGCTCTCACTATCACACCCCCCATCGAAAAAAGACAGCTCAGTTAGGTTAGTGTGCTAAACATAGGAAGTACAAATCTAGCTCGTCTATTATTACACGCAATTCAGGGTTCACCCATTACAAGGATTCCGCCTCCGGCGGAATAAAAAAGGTTGCTTACATTCATGATTATATCTAAAATGCACACAGTGTCGCAAAAGACGTGAATTCAGAATAATCGAGCTCGGTGATGAAGTAGAGCACATCTACCGCAGCATTGATTCTTCTAATTGCCTTAAATTGTCACAAGCATTTTCCATATCAGTAAGCCTTGACATTGCAATGACAAATTCGCACACAATGTCAGATTGCAATATCAAAGCTCACTGAGAAGGTTTTCGTGAAATTGGCGATCCACATCAAGCAGCAAGAATGACTGTGATACAGACTTGATAGCTCGTTGCATCACAAGTCGTTCTTGCTGTCTGATATGATCAGGAAATTTCTGATATTCCATAGGTCGTTTGGTTTCCGACTCTTGCCTTATCTGCAGAGGCACGCGGTCTGCAACGTAAGGCAAACGATGAAAAGAAATGAATGAAAAGTTAACGTGATATCTTGCTTACGCTATTTATAGCCAGCAATTTTGGCGCCCAAATTTCGGCTAGCCAATCAGAAATTACCGTTAGCTGTGATTGGATACTTCACTCAAAACCATCATGTGCACAATAATTAGTGCTGAAAATGCATATCTATCAAATGTCAGTCTTTTTTAAATGCTATCAGATTCAGATTCTTGTGTGGCTTGCACTTGAGAACTTTTGATTTTTTTGGGTGCTTGATGGGTGTGCAACTTAATTTCATTCTTTAATTAGTACTGATAATGCTTACAGCTTCGACAACCGCCATTGCCAATGCCAAATCACAATTACAAAATTAAGCTAAAGTTTTTCACACACCAACTTGGAATAAAACTACGCGAATAAATGAACAAGGAGGAAGCAGCTAAATTCAGGTCAAGGCTACTCGCTTTTTTGTGAAGGCTCGACACCATTTAGGCTCTTCCTGAGGCCTTTCAGGTGTTTCTCCCCGCAGACCGCAAACGGACAAGAGGTGAAGAGAAGCACAGTACGGATATAAAAGTAGTCACCAAGACAAGCTGACGTACGGTTATTGCAGTCTCGCCCAGGGCATCCTGTTTTGTCCTGTCCAACACAAGTTGCCCCCCGCTTACCTGTAGAGACTAGGTTGGCTGAAAGTAAGCAGTACCCACTTGGAAGGCAAAACTGGCTGCAGAAAAGGGTCGGAAGGGAGGCTAAGTCTCAGATAGGAAAGAATAGAATTGTGCGCGGCTGTTAGGAGCAACCTTTAAAGTTTAAACAGTGGTAAAGAGCGATATATATGGTATACTTAACTTTTAATCATTCACGCCAACGGATTTTAATTTTAAGTTTAATTAGTTAAACTGAGTTATGAATTATACATTTTCTTAATCCGTTTCATTCATTTAACTCAATCTGTTTAAGTAGAATCCGTTTAATCTTTTAACGAAAAGGCCCTAAATGTTAGAGTTAGAGACTAACGGACACATCAGAGAAAGATTGATTTATTCGCTTCGCAGCATACCAAGTCAGCACATACGTATTTGCCTAGTATAGTATTAGATCACACATTGCTCTAATAGCTACTTCCCAATACTAAATATAAGCAATGTAAGAATTGCACTTCCTTTTATGTGAAATTTCCTTGTACCTTAACCTTGGACATTTAAAAACACGTATATATATATATATATATATATATATATATATATATATATATATATATATATATATATATATATATATATATATATATATATATATATATATATATATATATTGCTGTGCCTGAATCGTTGCTCTGAATTCGGGCGAAACTGGGCTTCTCAACGGTTTCTGATTAATTAAAATGTCTGATTGATTAATAATTAATTCTAGGGAAGGAGGGAGCCCTAGAAAAACCGTTAATTAGATTACGCTACTGAATCTCAGTATAGTCTGCGATGAAATGAAGCGAGCAATTTGACGCATTTAACGAATTAACGATTTTGCCATTTGTGCTGTAAACGCGCAGTGGCTGTGTGTAGGCGACTTAAAAGCTCTGAACATGTTGTGCACTGGAAAATTTGTTGTTAATTTTGATTCAAAATGAAGAAATAACGTGACATGTGGGAGTAGTTTTAAATTGTTCTTAACTGTTTTCTCAGTGTCTTGTCTGAAATTACTGTACACAACGTCATAAGGTATTTTCACGTACGTACAATACAATTTTTTCCATCTTGCTAGCGGTCTTAACTCGGTCTTAACCAGTTGTAAATTAATGTATAAATTGCCAAGGCAAAAGACTAAACTAGCTGTTTCCGGAACATCATTTTCATAGTTGTTACACATTAGACAACTATTCTTCAAACTTTTATCATTATTAGTTTACTAATGTGTTAATGATGACCGCGTTATTCTCTGCGATAATGTCTTGTGCTTCTCAGCAACGGTGGAATACTTACATAGCTAGCAGCTAAGTTATTGGGTTGTCGCTTTTTTCACTAGGCTGGCGAATCTTTGATTTAGCGATTCAGTTATTTTTATTCCGGATTCGTCTTTCCTGTCTGTCTCGAGATTGGCTTGACCGATCTCTAGCATGTATGTGGTATGAGATGGGGTGAAGTGCTCCCGGACACCTAAGGGGCTCACCTCGCTGAGATAGGGATACCTCACCTCTACTCGATGCTGGGATATTGAATATGATCAAAGCTGAGAGGGGGGCCTAAACTGACCAGTATGGATATGATTCGAACGCTCTCGTTAAGGGGATAAAAGCTTTTAATGTGGCCGAAGTGTAGCTATACCAGGGCTGGTGGGCCAAGAATAAACCGAGAACAAACCCGAATGACAGGAGTCAGTAAGCGTATACCCACGAAACCAGGACCTATTAGAGAGAACGGAATAGAGAGGTTTAGCTTTTTATTTAGAATTGAAAGTAAAGAATTTGCCCAGCCGGGGATCGAACCACGGCCCTTCTGATCCGGAAACAGATATGCTACCGCTACACCACAGGGCCATCAGCTGAACTCCCAAATCAGGCTTATCAATCTTTCGCATGCCTGCTTCCCTACAGAAGCGTTAAAATGCGGAAAAATGAGTTATGTAGCCTAAAATGGGGTCTCTGTGGCAAAATTATATAACCCCTACACCAAGGATCCAGGAGATCAGAGAACATAATTTCTGTATCATTGGTGCTCTCCGCGCTGTTGACTGAAAATTGCTAGACTTGAAAGACACGATTGACCTTAACAGCAGTTGTTTATTGATCAGGTATCCAGTGTCTCAATTTTTTACTTTTGAAACTAGGGGCAAGGGTTTGTCTCAACAAACCGTAACAAACTTTTTCTTAATCGAAACAGTCCAGATCTTGCAAAAACTGTTTGACAGATTTTGTTGTCATGATTTCACCCAATTACTGCTAATTAGATGAATCCAAATTAATGGGAACTATAACTGGGTATAGTGTCATAAATTTTTCTGTAATCGTTTTGCAACACCTAAGATGCAGGTTTTAACGCAGGGAAAATATTCGCCATCGTGGTTTGTTGATTTTAAAACACAAACTGACAGAATCCGTTTTTATGACGAAAACGACTGCTGGGGTGAACTGGCCAAGAAGTCCATGCAGAATTTAGCCGATAAAATAAAAATAAATTTATATGAATAAATTCAAATTTAAATATAGAAATTTTTAAATTTAAACCAATTTTATATTTTATTGTCTTTTAACTACAACGAACTCTACTTCTAAAACCCAAAAAAACTAGTCCGGCACCTGTCCGATAAGGTAACCTGTTTGGCTTTCGATAATACCAAATAGAAAAAGTGCGGCGCCGCAGTCTAGGGACCTTTTCAGACAAGCTTGAACGATTTAAGCACTCCCTTATCAATCCGACAACAAAGGTATTTTGAAAAAATTGATGAAATTTTTTTGAATTTCGGTTGAAAATCTGCTTTATTACCCGGTTGCTTGGTTATAGGAGATTGCTTAGACTTTCTCGCTTGTCGCCGCCCAAAAAGCCCTGCGAGCCGGGCCTGGCCAACCGGATCGGCCCTAATTTTCGCCCAGACAGATTTGAAATTCAATTTCAAAATAAACCCTATACTTTTCCTACTGCTATCCTTCTGAAGGTCTTAGAACTCAGGGTACGCAAAATTTAAATTTAAATATAAATATAAATAAAGTCTGCCCAGATCTGGCCGGCCAACCCTGCTGGCTTGCGAAAGTTTTGGCTGGCGGCAAACACTGCTGGATGCAATTGATATTTATAAATATATAAAAATAATATATTTTTAACCATATAAAAATTTTCTATCGTCAAAATGATCAATTTTGTGGCATTAGCCCAAGTTGTAGTAACTAATTTGGCGAAAACGCCTCTTTAGCAAAATCTTAGCGTATAGTATTGTTTACACACACATAGTAGAAAAATGACCTAAATTGAACCCTCCCCCCCTCAATGCAGTAGTAGCATTTCCGTGTTTTACTGTTTTTATTAAAAATTCTTGGTAACACTGCTATCTCTAATCATTTTAATAGATATCTAATAGCCTGGATTAACCATATCCGGTGTTATCCTACTGTAGTGACGACATCATTGGTTCGATCTTTGAAATTTCTCGGAAAGGTGTAGGCCGAACAAACATTAAATTAGTTGACAGTTTTCAACTTGACAAATTTCTTTGGCAATTTGTTCAAACTAGACCAGTTTCAGGGCCCAAAAAAGCTGTCATCAAATTTCGGGGAGAGACAAATAGATACGGTTTCTGCCTTCTCTCTTTCATTCTTTCAAACGACTGTATATTAAACTGTCGAGAAGCTGTGCTTTTACAGCTCCTACTTGCACAAAACTTTACCTTTAACTTTACTATCAACTAACCATTCGACGAAGCTTCGCTTCCCTGTAAGTTTAATTTCTGTATTTCACATGATCGGTGAAAATGATTTGACTATATAGTTTGAAATTAATTGGTGATCTCAATATTCTCAGTGTTTGGTATCAGCATTCCAGAAAGGTTGAAATCTGTGGAACTCTGCGATTAGAACCAAATGGTTTCATCCAAGAGACAGAGATTATTATTAAAAAATATCAATATTTATGTGCTGATACTTAACCTGGGATGTCGAAAAAATTAAAAACTAAGACAAAACGAATTCTGCAGGTGGTTGTATTCGCTACTGATTCTATTCGAGATAAAGTTGTGCTCAAAACAGGAAACTTTAAAGTTTTTTAATATTTTAATCACATAACATTCATCAAAATGTCAATTAATAATGCCCAAATTTTAACATTCTTCATTCTTGTGGTTTTTGTGAGTGGTAGGTTTTAGTTTTTGTTATTTCTTTGTTCTGGAATAAAGATGGAAAGAGGAAACCAAAGGTTCTGTTTTCTGTTTATCAACACAAGAGCCAGAAAATGTGCGGGGGAGCGCTCTGGCTGCAAATTTTAATTACATTTAATTAAATTTAATTTAATTTTGAACATCAATGTCAGAAAACCGTTATTGTAATACATTATTAAATGCGCACAAGTATTGATTTTTCTAATCGATATGCATTTTTGCTTGTCCTTAGAGCGGAAAGAAACTTCGACATGACTTCAACGATTTCTGTTAGATTATTGTTGGTACTTTGTATCTGCATTTCTGGATGGATAGACTTAAGCAGAGCTCAGAAGAAGGAATATGATGACGACCTTCCCTCCAAATTTTACCTCATTCCTCGAACTGTCATCAATTGCAGTAAGATTATATTTATTTTAAAATAGCCTTTGTGTGTGACACTAACATTTGAAGAACATAAATAACTGATTCGAGAGCATTTTGAGAGCACCTACAAGATTACATAGTACATAAGAGTGTGACAAGCTCCTGACTGACTGACTACTATAGTCGGCACGATGAACAATTGATTAGATGGAAATGATTTCGAGACGCTGATTCTTGAAAGTAAAGCGATTTGAACATGTATAGCATTGATTTGAAAGCATTGAGTGCTAGGTAAGGCAAGAGTACATAATACATAAGAGTGTGACAAGTGTCTGACCGACTATTATAGTCGGCGCAATGACTGCCAGAAATGATTGGATATGCAAATATGCAATTATTTTAGAGCCATCAAACACTCCAACCTACGTGGATATTGAACCGGACAGTTTTACTCTCACAGATATGAACACTGGGAGTAAAGTGATTCGATTTCCTGGATGTCTAAGCGTGGAAGCCATCATGACCATCTTTGACACTCCTGGCGCTGCGGCAGCCCTCAACAACACCATTGTGGCATACTACCAATGGGAATGGGGCAGTGTAAGAACTGTCATGTGCATTCACTTTCATTCAATTTCGTTTTAATTTTCGCTTTCACTTTCACTTTCATGTCACTCTCACAGACTAGTGAAAGAATGAACGGACCTAAGATGTGTCACTACAGCACCTCCGACCTGAAAAATTTGGGCCTAAGGAGGGGATCAATCCACAACCATTGGCGATCTAGGCCAACGCCCTACCGATTGAGCTACCCAAGCACAATCAAACCATGTTTAAGTTTTAGTTCGTTCCCAAACTGTAATGACATTTTAGAGAACGCTTGCGCGCCCACCAACCCACACAGTAATTAGCTTTTTAGAAGAGAGATCTTTAATTAATTTAAGGTCCAGGCCAGAGGCTCGAGATCGAGATGACCCGGAGAACAAACGATTTGTAGAATTTTGTGCTAATTTCATATTGTCGGACCGGTCCGCGAGGCCGGTGGGCCGGGTCGCATCCATGAAATCGGTCCAAACCTGGTCAGGGTCCTGCCTCAAAACCGGGGCACGCCAATTCAGAGCTAGACTCCAGGCTGACAAAGGCTCACTAACTTGAGAATTCTCCAACTAAACCGTGAATCAATCTTAAATGTGATTATTTTCTAATTGTCAGGTTTTGCATGATTCTATTTTAGGCGCCAGAGGATTACGATTTCACGGATATTGACTGTATCGGTTACGATAGGCGAGGATGTGGCGGAAATGGAAATCGATGGTAAGGGATGACTGATCAATTACGATTCATTGATAATCAATCACTATCAACAAGAGTACATAATAAATAAAAGAGTGTGACAAGCGTCACGCTCTTAGTTATTAGGCTTGTGACATGATCTGCACGATAACGACTGACCCCCCCCTGAAATTACACTTCAAAGAAATTGGCACAAGTAAAACACAGCTAGTCAGTTGGTTCAATCTGCGTCTGTCGCGAGCTTCAGCGCACCAGCATAGGGAGAGAATTTCTTTAAACTTATGGGTCTAATTTGTGCATTTGCACAAGTTATCATGCGCTCTTGCAATCAGTAAGTGTCAAAATTCTTTACAAGGCGGGTGGCCATGAAGCGTGGGCGTGTAATCAACTTCCAAGTAGTTTCCCATTAGTTCTGCTGATATTGACTAGTTCACTGCGATTCAGAAAAATACAAGTTTATAAATGAAAGAAAAAATTAAATCACTACAGCACCTCCGACTCGAAAAATTCGGGCCTGAGATGAGAATTGAACCCACAACCTTTGGCTGGCTAGGCCAACGCTCTACTGATTGAGCCAGGCACAATCTAACCAAGCTTAAGTTTGAATTCGTTCCCAAACTGTAGTGACACGTTTTTGAATCAAGATTTTGTGACAGACAACCATCAAAACCCAACCGAAATACGCAAGGGAAACCTTTTGATGTTGTGATTCTTGTGACATTATTTTTCTGCTTTCAGCTACTACTGCGATTTCTGCGAAGATGTGGTAAAGGTTCAGAAGGAGAATGACTTCAAGGATCCGAAAAAGTGTCCCACAAAGCCGGGTTCCTACGAACTGCGAACTTCCCGATGCATCGACAACTATGGCTCCCTGGATAAGGATAAGGACGGTCGTCCTGACTTCATCGATGATCCCAAGTTCAAAAAATACAAGGACCTCTTCAAGGATATCAACATTCAGGGATGGGTAAGCTCAAAATAGAGGCTTGTTCTGACTAAAAGATGGGTATGTAGTAAAGTCAATCATTAGCAAAATTCGACGTTTACATTTGGCAATACCGTTATCACCTACTAGTAGCAGTTTGTTTAAGTAGTCATGTTCGTTTTGTATCTGAGTGGTCTTTTAACTTAGCGATTTTATTTTGCATTTTAGGGATCCTGTAACATGAATCTAATTCTGGGACAAGCCTCCCATGCCCGCCTGTTTGAATTGATTCGACAGGATAGAAAGCGAAAAACTGCTAAAGATTTCGCACGTGCTTTTAAGTAAGTCCTAATTTGCTGCTTAGTAGTTACCTTATATATGGTGTTTTACACCAATAAAACTTAGTATATAGTGTATTGCGCCGGCCCTAACTAGAATGGTTGGAATGTGGCCGGACGCCGACCGAGAACACGCCGGTTGGCCGGTCAGCTAGAGGGCGGTCGGCCGGTGACAGTTTTTGCGGCCTATCACGATCTTAAACTGGCTTGGCTACCATCTGCCTTGAAAACTGTCAAATATCTCATACCTCCGCTTGAATTCTGGACAGCCGGCAACAAGTGGTACCGTCCGGCAGGCCAGTGGGGTCAGCCGGCGGCTCACAAAAATTTGTGCCGGTAACACAACACTAGTGCTGTGCAATAGGATGTCAAGCGGAGCTGGTAATCTCATTTTCAAAACCAACATTGATCCACCAACCTCACGCAATCGATCAATCGACCACTCGTAATGCGAAGGAGCGAATGTCTGCAGTGTGATCCACCGATCGATCATTTATCATGTGATCGATCGATCATCCGGTGCTTGACCTATTATTCGTCACGCGACCAATCTATTATCGGTCGCCCATCCATGATCGTAGAGTTTTTTCGTCATCTGATCGATCAATCATCCGCCACGTGACTGATCGATCGATCATCCGTCACGTGATTGATTAGATCAAACGCACTGTTTGTATTTATTTTAGCACCAAGTGGATGAAGGAACTGACCGCAGCCGACGATATCCTGGCCTGCATCACGGTCACCTTCGACATTTGCACGAAAGAGCCCTCCTTTGCCAATCAGGGATGCTAGTCGGACGCGCCAACTGGGACCCTTTCATCTTCCTAATCCAAAACAACCATACCATCCAAATATTTAGCTGTGTATTAAATATTCATTAAAGGGATGTATCTACGTAATCTTGGTTGACGACACCCTCCTCCTCTTGTATTGTCTCCACCTGCTGTAGTTAATGTTTATTTCTATGCTAATAAACTATGTATACTCATAACAGAGACTCACTATTGTAGGCTATAGTTTAGGAAAAAATTAAAAATTTTAAAAATGGCACCAGATACTACAAACAAGTAAACGACACACAGTGTCAATTGGTGGCATAGAAGTCCTGTTCTCAGTGGAAAGGTCCATGACTGTATTCTACGGTTGTTTTAATTTTTGATTCGAATCGAATCAAAAGTGTTTTGATGCGACTATTGATTTTTGATTAATCGAACTGAATCAAGTCATTTAATTTTTCACAGCAAAAAATCGAATTGAATCAGATCTAGCTGAATTTTCAGAAGTCAAAATCGAACTGAATCAAATCATCAGATCAAATCAAAAAAGAATGAATAATTTTGATTTTGATGCAATTTTGATTCACATTTTGATTCAGTATATATGCTAAAAGCGTTCGCATAGTCTCGTGTAGTGTCTGAGGCCGGCCGGCCTAAGCCGGTGGCGGCCGGCCGCCGGCTGACGACTTTCGCCGGCCGTGATGCAAATCAATAGTCAGAAATTTACAATTTCGAGCAACTAAGCTTAAAATGAACTTCAGAGCTAGCTAAAAGCAGAAGCAGTAGGCCTAGATGACGCCACGCGAAACTATTGTTAACTTTTCTTAGTGTTACCGGAACACTAAATAAAACGTGTTTCATTCACAGCAAATTAAAGTTTTATTGGACGACAATAATCAAAAATATTTTCGGGCTCTCGACCTCTGAAAACATTTGGTCATTGGCCTACATTTGGCCTCGGATTTAGTTTCATACGCTATCCTTTTCTTCTTCATCATCTTACTGCTCCAGTGCCGACAGTACTAGGACAAAAACTGGATATGCGTCAAGGAGGGCCATGGGTTGGAAGCTAGAGAGCATATTTACACAAACACTGTAAAAAGCCAGGTTTTGTGTACACGTACACCTACACGTTGTACACGTATCAGTGTACACGTACACCTACATTTTTCTAATATAACATCCTAAAATATCTTAGGACTCATAATACATACCTGCTCTGTAAGCTGCTCCAGGCCGGCAGCCGGCCGACCGGCCGGCCGGCGGCCGGTCGGTGAAACCCCGGCCGGCCTCAAACACTAGTCTCATGTACTACGACAAATACTTTTCCATACATGCATCTTTTCGAGCAGTGTTATTATTATTACCTATTATTAATTAATTAATTAATTAACTATTAACTAATAATAGTACCTATTATTACCAAGAGTATTACTATGTTCATTTAAGGTTTGTTTGTGCTCTTTACTGTGGCAATGGCCACGGCAGCGATACCACCAAATCTTAACAAGGAACTTTTAGATTAGGAGACTGTCGGTATAAATTGGCACCTGGCTGGCAGGCTTTCGCTAGAATAGGTTTATTGTTTATTGCTTTAACTTTTTGTTTTTCGTTAGACTCCCCATTAGCCCTAAATTTGATCAAGATCTAAATTTGATTAGATTAGATTAATCAAGATTATTATTTAAACCAAGAAGTCTAAATTATGGCAAGAATCACTACGGCAGCAATGCGCATTTGATATTATAATAGATAAAAAATTAATGTTCTCAAAACAAGCCATGAAAATTTTCTCACTTTGCAATTTGCAAAGTTAAAAGTCGCATCAAGATTCAGTTCTGGTTAAAACTGAATCAAAATCAAAAGTTTTTCGGATCAATTGAACTTTATCCCCCCCCCCCCAACTAGTTTGGGGGGATAAAGTTCAATTGGGGTCAATTGGGTCAGTAATCAAAATAAGTGCTGAAAGATGTATATAGGGGTTTTCGGGGTCGAAGAAAATGAATCTGATGTCCATTTTCGATTTAGCTTTTCGTTAGATCAGTACAAGCTTACATCTTAATCTCACTAAAAATCTTCACGAGGCAGAATTTCTTGCCACTTGGCATAAATCAGTACTCCTATAGGGCCTCCTTTTATGCCAAATTACAGCCTTATAGCTCGCACCAGTAATAAAATATTCCTTTCGTTAGCCAAAAATTTTCAAAATTTTGCCGAAACTTCAACTTTGAAAAGTAATTCCCTTAGATGCAGATAAGATACAGACGTCTAGTATTTTTCCGCAGATAGGGGCACATGTGCCAAATCATATTGGCCAGTGATATCCTTGAAGCTAGGGTCTTGCATCCAGCAGAGATTTTTAATTAGGTAATTATGTTGATAGTTGTGAAAAGGGGGGGGGGTCGAGCACATAAACGCGACGGCTGTACATGGCTGGAAGGCAGCTAAGAACCAACGACCAAGTATTTTTGACCACACCCATGCTCTTTAACTTCGCCAAAAAGAAGGCCAATCGGGCAAATTCGGAGCACCCCCATTTTAGTCGCCCTCCCCCTCTTTAAGGTGGTGATTCCTTTTGGGCACATATTTTTAGTTGGTGGCGTAAATCAAGATGAAGTTTGACGAAACTTTCCGAAATATATACGTTCTTTTAGCGTTCTAACACCCTTCGCGCAATCCCGATTCCAAAATTTGAGATTTCCTGTTAGGGCGGTTTTTTTCCAATTTGTGAAAGTTTGGCAGCAGGTATCAGTTATGACTATATTCATTCGAAAGAGCTCCTTGAGCTTCATATTTTTGCTTTCTAAAACAACGTTCTAGCTGTTCTCTACCTTAAGATATTGCCGATTTTCTTGTTTTAGCGTCAAAAACTTGTCATTTTTGCAGAAATCAAATAATCCATCATTTCTTGAATTATGCAAGTCGTAAAATCAAACTAATGGCACCGATTTGAAGGTCTCTTAGGGGCAAATTATCCGACGCATGATCGTCTTCCAACAGCTATCCCGTAGGCTGCTATCATAAAAATGTAGTTTTTGCAAAAAACACGACCAATTTTTTACAGATTCTGGAGCATTCACCATGCAAGCTGGAGGGCTGCTACTTAACATAATATGTGTTCTGCATAAATATACCCAGGGACGTTTTTTAGTTGCACCGATTAACTAGCTTCTAGCTAAAGTAATCGCTTGACAAATTTGGAAAAAGTTGGCAAAATACATGTTACGCACACATTTCAGCTTATTTCTCCATAACGAAGAGGGATTTCACAATAAATAAAAAATTTGATGGAGGTATCGAATGATACAACCGATGACTCGCGAAAAAATTTAAAGTCTGCAAAAAATCTGGAAAATTATTATTCTTCTAAAATGGGATAAAAATATTTTAGAAAAGCAAAATTAGTTTCATCGTATGTTTTAAATAGAGAAAATGTCAAACTGCATTTTGACATAAAAATGGCTTCTTAATTGCAAGTAATGATGAGTAATAATGGTGCAAACTTTATGTGACCAAAGGGAATCACTACCTTAAGCACTACTTTAGTTTACTAGGCAATTGAGTTTACGTAAGACAGAAGGTTAGGTAGGCTGGGTTGGTAGGACATCAGTCCATCAAATTTATGATGACGAAACTTTCTTTCTTTCTTTCTTTAAAGAAGGAAAGAAAGAAAGAAAGAAAGAAAAGAAGCAAAGAAAGATTGCACTAAATAAGACTGTAGCTGTACTGTATTCCAGGTTGCGTCAAATTATTACACCATTACTTGATTGCACTCTTTGTATCATTGTGCTTTTCTTCCTAAATAATAAGTACCCCAAGCAGATTAGCTTCTCAGAGCTAATCGCACAGTTTTTAAACATTTTCTATGGCATAAAAAGGAGGGGGGATAGCAAAAGGGTCCACTTATATATGTATTACAAGTTTCTGCCATCCATAGTAATCTCAACAAGCAAAGAACAAACACAGTAAACTTTGCTATAAAGAGCCATGTTTCACTATTTTCACTTTCTTTTGCTGATGACTCACTCATTGTACGGTAAAAATTTACGAAAATGACCGATTTAACCATCGGCCATTTGCACCAAATGTGGTTAACCGATTGCTTACCATACCATACGGTTATTTGCTAACCAAATGGTTAAATAACCATTTGCATACCATAAGCCATTTGCGTTGCAGCAACTTCCTTGCACCAAATGTGGTTAGCAAATGAATAGTCACTCATATGGTTAGCAAATGGTTAGCAGGAGCTTGAGGCGGGACTTCTCTCAAGTTCGCACCCAAATCACGAATACCACGGAGACTAAGAGAAAGAGATTACGTTAGTTTGAAATCTTCACCTCAGAGATGGACGCGGGCCGAAATCTGCGGCCCATTCCCGCCCCGCAGCCCGCGCTCAAAATACACAATTTTTGGCCCGCAAAGGCACGCACAATGTTTAAGATTGTTTCATCCTATGTATAGGTATGTAATGTGTGTAAAAGTTGATTATTTGGTTAAAAGTTGTAGTTGTCAGAATTAAAACGAATGAATATTGTACAAAGACTCCGTCCGTGTTTTTACCGAAGTGCCTAATTTTGTCTATTTAATCAATATATCATAGGTTAACGCGGGGGGGTCTGGGGGGGTCCAAGCCCCCCAACCCGGACAAGGTACAAGCCCTATCGCCGTCGGGGACAAGGGGTAACGAAAAAAAGGCCAAGGGGTAACCAAAAATAGCCGGAAAAAATTAATTTTTACAGTAAAATTTCAAAAAATTATCGGCTTCGCCGGAATTTTTTAGCTAAAATGTTTAATTTTTCGGGAAAATCGGGCAAAGTTTTGAAATTTTACCAAAAATGCAAATTTTTTTGCAAATTTTGATAAAAACATGCAAATTTTGATAAAATTAGCGTTAATTTTCGAAAAATTTTGCAAATATATTCTTGAGGTACAAGCCCCCCTGAAAATTTTTGTTCAAGGTACAAGCCCCCTCAGAATTTTTTGGGGACAAGCCCCCCCCCCAGGACCCGACCCTATGTTAATGTATGCAATATATCATTTCGTTATTTCCCGAAAATTGGCCTGTTTACCAGAAATGAAACCGGGTCACTATTTACTGACCCGGTGACCGGGTGACCCGGTCGACCCCTGAAACGGTGACCCGGCATTTTTGAAAATTCAGGTTTAAGCTTGCAAAAAATTAAGAATGCTTTATTGGGGTGCGGTGTGTGTTTTTACCATTTTGGACATTTTTTACGACTAAAATATCAAGTTGGGCAACAGTTTTGCTTTCCTTAAAGTAGTAGCATTGGAAGTGAATATTGTAAGCCGGAAAAAATCAAAATGATTTGTACGATTTTGCACTCAATAATGTGAAGTAAACTACACAGCTTTTTGAATCAAACAAATTGAACAAAATACTTTGCCAAAGTCATAACATCATCTAATTCTAATCATAGGGTTTAACATTAGCACTTTTCTGTTTTATCATTATATATTTTAGTAAAATATTTCATTTAGTTGCATGATTGAAGTTTCACTCAGCGGAAACTCTTTGGAAATATTTTTTCGTATGGCTAGGATTCAGAGAATATGAAATAAAATCAATCACAATTGGTTCCTGAAGTAAAACTCAAACTCAGTAAACCTTGTTTTGCTGAGATTTTCCTTCTTACCGAGATTTGAAACCCACCGTCTTACTCTCCCCCTCCAAAAATAATCGCAGCAGCGACAAATCACTTACAGTAGATGGAGCATGTAATAGTTTTCATTTTCTAGTTAAGATTCAACGCAATCATTGTAGTTTCAAACCTAGATCTAAGCTTGACAGGACATTACAAATATTATGAGGACACTACTACAGCGACAAGCATTTAAAAAACAACACGATTAAGTTAAGAATATTTTATTGCTAGTTTTTGAGTAATTGTTGAAGTTTTCAGTTGGCAAAAATTGGTAAAACTTTGAAAATAGCCTATAACAGCAAAAATTCCTCCAATCAAAAATACCGAGTCAAGACCGGGTCAGAGCCTCTGACCCGGTCCATATAGTGACCTGAACTGACCCGGTTTCATCTCTGCTGTTTACAACCGACCGAGAATCTAAATCTGTCCGAAGAAAATGAAGTCCACATGCTTGAACGAAACTTACAATAACAGACAATTTTGCAATTATTTCCAAAAAATCTAAAATTTTGGTCATTGAGGGACCATCTGAGTTGAAGACCTCCGCCAGGCCCCAGTTATTAGCAAACCAATGCTTCCCTACATATTCAAATAGTTTCGATTTCAACAAATTATAAAAGAGCAAAGCTTTTTCCTTCCATTTGCATCTTCCTTCTAAGAAACAAAAACCAACTTAACCACATTTTAAAGGTTTCTGAAAAGCGTTTTAATAGCATATTTAACATTACGCAGGATTTGCAAATTCACAAATCGTGGTCGTCATGAAATTCACATTTAGTAGTTAATTCTTGTCTTGTTTCTATTATCCCCTAGCACTCAAAATTCTTAAAACTTAATCAATTGAGCTAATATTTGGTATGTGTATGTTTTCGACCATGCTGAGTTAGAATATCGCAAAATATTTCGGGATTATGCTGAATAGTTGCGTTAAATTCTTATTCGCCCTCCAAAAGCTAAAATATTGTATCAAGCTTTTAAATTTAAACTTAAAAAGTTGTCACTCCAAAAATGGCAACCATCGGCCCGGCTCGCGCGGCCCCGCGTCCAACTCTGCTTCACCTGTCCTGGAATGGTACAATTTCATGCAGCGTCCTATGCCCCACCCCACCCTATACAGTAGAGCTCTCGTTCTACTTACAACTCCTGCCACTCAATCCTAGCATCTACCATGCGTTCTACTGTTCTCATACTCAAACCAAGAGTACATAAAAACTAAGTGTGTGACAAGCGCCACGTTCATAGTTATTAGGCTTGGAACATGATCTCTGCTCTGTAACGGCTGGCCCCCACAAATTAGACCAATCAATTCAAAAAATTCCCACGCAATGCCTACGCTCTAAAGCTTGAAAACACCACAAATCAGTTAGTCCAAAGTGTGTCTGTCGCGAGGTTCAGCACACAATAATGTTTCTTTGAACTGATTGGTCTAATTTGTGGGGGTCAGCCGTCATCGTGCAGATCATGTCGCAAGCCTAATAACTAAGCGCTTGTCGGCGCTTGTCACACTCTTAGTTATTATGTACTCTTGGTCAAACTAAGTCTAGCCTAAATTAAACTAAAACAAAAATTCGATTTATTTTGACTTATAAGCTAGCAGCAGTAATAAAAATACAATTCTAGTAGGCACAGAAAGACTAATCTAGGGTAAAACCGGGCAATAAGGGACAGCAAATTTTTCCGGCAAATAAGGGACACCGTTTTGAAACCATTGATGCATGTGCGTTTTTGGCCAACTGCTATCAATTTTTAAACACGTGACTGAGCACGTGAGGAACTTTGTAATGAATTTTGAATGACAAAAATCCTCCCAACCAATCAGAAGTTATTCGCTCTTTAGTTTTCTGTCCCTTATTAGCTTCACAAAAAATGTGTCCCTTATTACCCGGTTTTACCCTACTTATGATGTAAAAAAGCCGGATATGAAAATGGAAAAGGAATAACAATAACAACATTAGGCCCACTATAGCTGAATTGCAGGCTAGAAACGAGACAAATACAGTACGAAATTGTAAGAGCAAAGTGGATTCAACTTCCACAGTGACAAAACTAAGATTGGCTTAGTCAACAAAAATTTTAAAAAATGAAAGTTAGGTGTAGTGAAATTGGCAACACTATTATCAAGCACTAGCGTAGCCAGAAAAAAATTTCGGGGGGAGGGAATGCAAGCTGTTTGGGGGGGGGTCTGGGGCGGAGCCCCCTTAGGAGCTGAGAAATTTTTCTATTTTGTGACCTTCGTGGAATGTTTACCGAGTATTCTTTGAAATTAAAAATACTTAAGTCCCTAGCACGTGTAGATGCACCCAAATGATGTAAAAGCTGGTCAAAATACACCAATTAGGTTATTTGGTATATAATAATTGGAGGATTGACCACCAGAAAAGTGGCTTCACGGTACTAATTTTGGGCTACGAAACACGTATCATGATGGGAAAATACATTTATTTAATTCGCGCCGACAGCGCTAAACGTTTTTGAAAATCGGCCGTCTTACACATGACACGGAAAAAAATTCCTGCGGGGGTCCACAATTTCGGGAGAAATTTCCTCATCCCTCCTGCCCGGATACGCGCCTGATATCAAGAGTGAATAATTGCACTATTATTAACAAGAAGAGTACGCCACTAGAGGGCTTCTCTTCACTGTATTGCGTAACGGTGCTCCGACCACAGTACGTGAATACTCCTCTGTTTGGTGGGGGGGGGGGTAGACAGAATGGTGACCTCTTTTGGAGGGTCGCCCAAGCAGGCTACGGTTGGTTGAATCTGATTGGTTGTTGGCAACCCCAAACGGGGACCTCTTTTGCCTACCCCCACTAAATGGGGACACCCCCCACTAGAATCAGCGCAGCCTATTACCTGCCCCCACCAAACTAGGACCTCCTTTGCCCCTCCCCTCACCAAACAGAGACCCATTTTAGAAAAAAAGCGGAAACTAGCGTACCCTCCACCAAACAGGGGAGCATTCACGTATTGTGGCCAGAGCACCGTAACGCAATGACAAGTAGAGGAGCCCTTTAGTGGCTTACTCTTCTTCGAGTACCCATATAACAGAATTATATATAAGTTCTTGCTAATACGCAATTAGGCGCGATTCACCCATGCGCCACCCGAATCCGGTATATATAAACAAGAAAGTAAAATGCTCCCCCGGAGCATGGAAAAGTAAGATGGGTGGATGTGGTGAGGTTGCGAAATCAAGAGAGGACTAGCTTTGAAAATGCTTAATATGGGGCTAGGTTCTGAAAGAAAGGAGGACTAGGTTGTGGGCGAACTAATATGGGCACAGCGTCGCCGAACAACCCATATTCGCGGGCTGTAAATATTATATATACATTCATCTATATCAGTTTCTAGACTTTAAATTATAGCTCCAGATTCTAAATTAGATGATATACGTAATCTATATCCGCCTATTCGTACTTGCTGTGTTTTTTATTTGCTCAAAAAAGTGCGCAATGACACACTTTTTTCTGAAATGAGCAAAAAATTCTGGGCTTGTGCGCACGCTTACGCAGTTTTTCCAGAGTCAGAAAAAAGAAGATTATTCACTGATAAGGTTCATAAAATTTGCTCGTGGGTGGCGATTTTACAAAATTTTTTCAATTTTTCTTAAAGGCACCCCAGACGCAGTTATTTGCAGTCATAGCTACGTATTATCTTTGAAATCGAACTAAATGACTAGGGTATACAACTCATTGTAAATTCATATTCTCACATATATTCTTTGAGTATTTGACTACACTATCACCGGAAAAACTTTTTGTTGCCTATTTTCAACTTTCTGCTTTGAGTAGTGGGCTTTTCGGTATTTTTATAGAATTTGGCAGCTTCTGAGGGCTCCGATTCCCTTGTATGGCTTATTGATTTATATATGCGCCAATCAGACTATTCAGATTTTGGTATATATATTTGATGTAAGACATAAGCTGTCGTTCTGAACATTCTAAAAATGTCATGCAATTGCAAAAGTACCACGTAATCGTAATTAAACTAAATTATAGTATTTTCGGCTATGCGCACTTTGTTAACGAATTGCGCAAAAAATTTAGAGGCAGTGCGCAGAAGAGCACAAAAGTGTTTGAGCAAATAAAAAAACACTGCTTCCATGTATTATATAGTCAGACTTTTCCTTCGAGAAAGTCTAAGCTTACTGTTCATTTTATGCATTCATACAGACAGCATATTTAAAGAATAATTTTATAGCGATTGTCCTTGACTACAACCCTGCCGGATTGAACCAATAGTTTTACCGCCATATCCCCATGTTTCTGTCCGATACTTGTCATAGTCCAACTAAATTTAAGGTATATAGCTAGCCTAAAACTGCTCAGGCAAACAACTACTATTTCTCGCAGATTACCTACTCAACATTTTTTACTCTAATGTTGACCGTTCTATATATGTGACAAACGCTGAAGCGAAGCGTGCAAGCCCGCGAATATGGGTTGTTCGGCGAAGCTGTGCCCATATTAGTTCGCCCACAACCTAGTCCTCCCTTCTTTCAGAAACTAGCCCCATATTAAGCATTTTCAAAGCTAGTCCTCTCTTGATTTCGCAACCTCACCACATCCACCCATATTACTTTTCCATGCTCCGGAGGAGCATTTTACTTTCTTGTCCTCTTAGCACTTTAAAGATTCTCTGACAATATTCCAATGTTGTTAAACATTGGCCTTAAGATTAGCTCGTATGTCGAGGCCGAGGGAGAATTGGCAAGGGGAGGCCTCCATGAACGAACTTCCCCATCAAAAAAGTGGATCCCCTTTGGTACCAAATTTTGCAGTGAAAAAATCAGAAAGCAAAATTTTCAAAATTTTTCTTGTTTAATTTAATGTAACTAGTTTAATTAGACGGCACAGCTTAATTTTTCGGCTTAAAGGTTTGCCCCGACTTTGTCCGATTGGTCTACTTTTTGGCGAGGATATAGAGCATGGGTGTAGTCAAAAAACATCGGGTACTGAGATCTTAGCTGCCTTCCAGCCATGTGCAGCCGTCGCGTTTATGTGCCCGACCCCCCCACTTGACCAGTGGTCAATAGGGCCCCAAGGCCGTAGTGACCAGTGGTCACTTCCATCGGTTTCGGCAATATTCTCATTGAAACGAGCGTAGTCGATTTATTACGTATGCCCCCAATCAAAACGCCTACAAACGCTGTTTTAGGCCATTTGCCAGTGGTCAATAGGCACCCGAGGCCATAGTGACCAGTGGTCACTTCCATTGGTTTCGGCAATATGCTCATTGAAACGAGCGTAGTCGATTTACTACGTATGCCCCCAACCAAAACGCCGAAAAACGCTGTTTTTGGCCATTTGACCAGTGGTCAATACTGCCCCAAGGCCGTAGTGACCAGTGGTCACTTCCATCGGTTTCTGCAATATGCTCATTGAAACGAGCGTAGTCGATTTATTACATTGCCCCCAACCAAAACGCCTACAAACGCTGTTTTAGGCCATTTGCCAGTGGTCAATAGGCCCCCGAGGCCATAGTGACCAGTGGTCACTTCCATTGGTTTCGGCAATATGCTCATTGAAACGAGCGTAGTCGATTTACTACGTATGCCCCCAACCAAAACGCCGAAAAACGCTGTTTTAGGCCATTTGACCAGTGGTCAATACTGCCCAAAGGCCGTAGTGACCAGTGGTCACTTCCATCGGTTTCGGCAATATGCTCATTGAAACGAGCGTAGTCGATTTACTACGTATGCCCCCAACCAAAACGCCGAAAAACGCTGTTTTAGTCCATTTGACCAGTGGTCAATAGGCCTCCTAGGCTGTAGTGGCCAGTGGTCACTTCCATCGGTTTCGGCAATATGCTCATTGAAACGAGCGGAGTTGATTTACTATATATGCCCACAACCAAAACGCTGTTTCTAGTGAGTTTTCCCAAGCTTGACCCTGGGCGAGGAACCACGGGAGCCATGCTGACCAGTGGTCACTTCGGGCGGTATCGGCAGTATGCCCATCGTTTTCAGCGACCCTGATTTACTATATATGGGCACCACCCCAAGGCCGAAAAACGCCGTTTTTAGTGACTTTTATACCATTTCAAGTGAAAGTGGGACTTAGAAACTTTTCGTCAAAACAGGTGAAATAATGCAAAGTTTGGGCCTATCTCCTGAAAGCTACAGAGCGAAATCCCCCCTCGTTACTTTGTGTGCATTGGCCGAAATATTCAAATAAAATAAACCAAACCGATCTAGCTGCTAGCCTGTGAAAAAAAGTCCGCCACAACCGAAGTGCCAAAATAGCGAAAGTCCGACTTTGGGGCCTTGGCACAGAGCCAAAATTGGCCAGGTGCCAAAATGACCAAAAAAGGTAGCATGGGGGGGATACTGTCTACCAACATATAACGGTAGTATTGGACCAAAATGCCAACAACGTTCCAACACTTCGCTAGAAAGTGCACTTACTAAAAGCGTTATTCACCTAGAAAAAAACCAAACTAACTGTTGCCAAGTGCAAAAATTTGAAGTTTCGAATTCGAACCAAAAGTATGGTGATACTTGTAGTACTACTCGAGTACTTTACGACGGTAACATTTTTACCCCTCCCGAACCTCTAATTAGCTGGCACCAGGCCAACACGGTCTCCAGGGGACCGCGCAGACGCCTTTACACCCATATTATGTAGGGGCGCTATCGCGCCCCCACATAATTCAGTAAAATGTACGATAAAGGTATGCAATTATACAACTACAATAATGAAGATTAACAGAAAGAGATTTCAACAAGAGTAGACCTGAAGTCAACAGTCAAACAGCAAAATAGTAAATAAGAACAATAGCCGAAAACATATGTAAAGAACAATTGTATATAGAAAGAATATATAAGCCATTAGGCATAGCACAACCTAGCATGCTGAAGTAAGTGAGTACTTATGAATATCTACCTTTACTTAAACAGTTAAAAAGAGCAAAATATGAGGAACAACCCGATGCTTAAAAGCGATAACTGGTATAGAACGGACCATGCGACAGGCTTTATTAAAAAGAGTAAGAGAGCAATAAAGTAGCGTTGATGACAGATCATCTAAAAAAGCAAAACAAAAAGTGGAGGCTAATTCCAGAGAAATCCACAGGAATGGAAAGCAATTTAATTCTCTTAGAGTCAAAATATTATACTGAAACTTTCCTGCCCCTTCAAATGGTGGGGGGGGGTTGTGGAACCATAAGTCAAGTAAAAATTTAATGGCCGCTCCATCTCATTAGATTTACTTAAATTAGTATATTGGTTTAATTTAACTTCTCTTTATAATATTTTGAAGACAAGAAGGCAGTCTACCAATACTAGAATAAGCCTCGGAGAACAGATGCCGTAACACACAGTATATAAACAAATCGTGACGTCTCATTGGTCCGGCCGGAGAAGGAGACCCCTCGAGTACCTAAAAATACTTGGTCTGACAAAAGTTTTGATATATAATTAGACAAAGCCAATTTAACCAGTGCTCTACAATTTAACGGACACTTTATGACATTGGAAATGACAGCGGTCAAAGCTGATATTAAACGAAAATTTTTATCTGAAATGTTTTAAAACAATGGTCTCATAAAGACTGACACACTGATAAATAGCTGCCTTATTCTGTTCCTGTTAAGAATTCATTAGCTATAATACCAACCATGAGTACATAATTAATGCTAAAAGCGTGACAGAAAACCGGCTCTCTGTAATCAACACGTGAGCCATGATCAGAAAGCTAAAGGAAGGATAATGCCTCCCCCCGCAATTGTATGCCCAGTTACCCCTCCTAAAACAGTACGCTTTCGTGTATACCCAATCACTGTATGCTTACGCGGTAAAGCTTGGAAACAGTGGCGGCTGCCTGGCGTTTAATCAGTGTCTATTACGAGCACTAGAGAGCAAGGATAGCGGGCGAATTTATTTGAAGCGAAAGTGGGCAGTTGCTTAGAGGCGGGCAGTTAATGCGTGAGAGGCTCCTGAGAGTGAGTATAAATGAGTCAGTCTGCCTGTCTGCTGTGATACACTCTTGTCATTATGTACTCTTGACTGATCATGCTCAAATATACAAACAGGCACAAGAAATTAGACCAACCGGATTATACACCGCAGTCACAGCTCCTTGCAGCCCTCTCCCCACAGCCAAGACAACGGTACAATCGTACACAACAAAATGTACGTATATATACATATATATATATATATATATATATATATATACAAATAGGCAGAGAGCAAACCAAGGCAAGCTTACAAAAAAAGCAGTAGCTAATACAGGTAAGTGAGACATCTACCTCAATAAATGGAAGCCTGAGTATGAAAAGGCGAGATATGCTGAGATACGGAAGAAGCAGCAGACACCTGCGGTCCCGCGATGGAACCATCATGGAGAGAAGATCGTCGTTGGACGTTGGTGTTCGAAGAACAGACCGTTGTAGGTCGCGTTCGCGAAGAAGACGAACGAAGTTTCAAGCGATCAGTCGAAGAAGAAGAAGAACCCGCGGAAGAAGAACAGCCGGAAGAAGAAAGCGGGTGGCTCCGCTCTTCCGCAAAGGAACGAGAAGGCTTAGCGGGCGGCGGTTGCCCGCTGAGAACCAGCGGACGCCGTTTTCGCCGCAGATCCAGGCTGGAGGTGGAAGACTGCGGAGAATTGAGGGAAGAAAAGGGGTCCGGCGGGTCAGGCAGATCCTGAGCAGACGACTGAGAATAATAGTAGGCTGGGGAGGGAGAGAGGCAAGCATAGGAGGGAAGGAAGTCATAGATGTGGTTGCTGGCACAGTTGGCGGCGACATGGGCAGAGTTGCCGGTCTTGTGGTCTTCCTCTGAAACCAAATATAGGTATAAAAGTAGGTGTAAGGTAATTACATAAATGAAGTAGAGACTAGTGATGGGCACTAGATATCCGGATATCCGAGTACATTTCAGACGAAGTAATAAAAATTAGCAAATTTTTGCCAAAAATTTCAAAAATATTTTCAAAAATTTTTCTGAAAGTATTTTTCAAACCAAGGTCATGGCTTGGCTCTATGATAGAAATTCACAGCATATCCAAAAATTGATAGAAAAATTAACAGTTTAACCGCAAAAACGAAAAATTTTCTTGAATTTAAGTTTGAAATAGGCGGATAACCGGATATCCGTTAACGCAAAATAGGCGGATATACGGATATGAAAAAATTAGTAAAGACAATCCTAACAGGAGAGACAAAGATGGTTCGGTTTCAGTTTACTTAGGGCCTTCATTTGATACGAAATTTGATCTCTTTGGAGACTTCGACTTATTCACCACTGGTTGGTAAGTATATATAGCTTATGTGTACTTGAGGGACGAGACCTCTCGCCACTCGAGAAGTCACCCTAAGTCCCGATTCCCTCCATCCTAATAACCAGTGAATTTATCAAACTTTACCATTTCATCCTAAAATGTTTCCTACTTCACTTTGCAACAAAATTAACTTCACTACCGTACGTAGCTTAAAATTATATATATATACACCTAAATTTTGCTATTTCCAGCGATTTCTGGCAGCTTTCACACATTTACACAAACGTCAAAAATTGTAAAACAGCTTCCAGAAAATGATATGATGCCCCCCACTTTGAGTGACCCTCCCCAAAAGGGGGCCCACATGAAGTCCCCACAGGACACACGCAATCCAAGGACAAGAGGAAATTAGCACCCTAATCCATAAAAATTATGTATCTCTCAAATTTATACCCAGTTCAAAAAACCATGGAAGACATGACTGAACGTAAATAAAAATACGTCATATTACCACGTACTCTGAAAAGTCAACGGACCAAACAGGCAAGAACTGGGAATGAATCCTTTGATGGAAGGCTGCCGATCTTGATCAGTCGGTGCAAAGAGGCGGCACCAGAGCCACTGGGGATCTTCCACCGAGATCAGCTGCACCACCTGTCCAGGTTGGACCCGGAGATGTCCGGATGAGCGGCGGCAGGTGTCATTTTTGGGGGTTTCAAAATCCAACTCCTTTACAACCACATACAGGCTTCCGGGACAGGTTGATAGCAAGCCGTTACCACCACCCACATCGTTACTACCACTACTACTGCTAGTACTACTGATACCACTGTCACTACTCTGTATGGTAACATTCTGTTGTACTGTCGGGCTTTTCTTCTCAACCACAATATCCAATTCCTGCACTTCTTCTTCTGCTTCCTCTTCCAATTCTAGAGTTTTCAGAAACTGAAACACATTTTCCAGTGCGGCCGGTGAGGCCCCTATCGCCTTGTTACCGTTCATGTTCAGCTTCAGCTGTGACCCACTGTCAGGCTTTGTATCAGCAAATACCTTGCTCTGATCAGCGAAGCGAGTGGCTCGCCTTGTGGTGGGCGGAAGTAGGTCACTGCGAAACGCTGCTGCCGGTTGCTGCAGCTGATCCTGCGATCTCCACCTGCGAGCCAGTCTCGACGGCAGCAGGGCTGAAAACCGATTGACAGTAGTTTTTCCACTAGGCCCGGCTGCCAGCTGAGCAGCCTCAGTACGATTTCTATTTCGATAGGAAACCAGCACCCGCTCGCGGTTTTCGTCAGTTCTAGTGCCAGCTGGCTTCGCATCCAACGAAAGCCGGCGCGGTTTACTGGTACTGAAAGAAGAGGAAAATTGCCTGGGAGTTTGAGCAGGATGGCTGGCAGCCAGGGGATCACAGAAAACCCCGGGAATGAAACCCTGGGAGCCACGATGGTTTTCCACAAACAGCCAATCATGCTCTCGGTAGAGGAGCCGAACCAGCTCCCCCGCGGCAATGCTCAACTCATCGTCAACTGTGGCCGAGAAATCACGATTCACTTTGCCCAGACAGCCGCCAATAGATCCCGTTCCTTCCCAACCAGTCCCGTCGTCGTCATTTTCATCATCGGAATCTGTAAACAAACAAAAGGTATAGCAATAATTTTGTATAGTGTGTATAGCAAAATTTGTAAGGAATCAAGAGTTAGGTATATATATATATGAGGTCAGGGAAAAAACCAAGGTAGTCAGTTTTTGGACTCTGCAGAATTATCCAGTGGAGCAATCCGACTCTAAATTATTTTCTTATCAAGCCCTGTCCAGACTATCATTTTGGTATATACATCGCCTCTCTAGGTCTTGTCGTTAATTAGCCGGGGTAAAAAACCAACGGCGAGGGAAAACCAACCGATAGGAAAACACAAACCCCAATATTCGGTCAGGGTAACTCATATTAGCGATTTTATGCATGCATCAGGTAAAATCGGCGTCGCTGACTACATATCTGCAGTTATTTTTGCGATATTCCGAATAATAAGTGAGAAAATCAAACATCAATATTTGCAGCATCAACTGGCTAGGTTTCATCAAATTTGCCAGATTTGTATGTTAAAATGCAAAAATTTGCAAATCTTTCAAAATTCGATGAAATAAATTAAGATAAATGTTGTTTCAGCGTTTTTTCGCGTATTTCTTTGTCCCAGAGTACCTTTTGCCACTTTAGCTGAGCCAAACACCCGATCGTCCGAAATGAGGTTTTTACCGGCTAGCACAAAATTGCCAAGTCCAAATGCAATTTTGAGCTGTTCACGTGAAAGAACGCATTAAACTTGCTACGTGGTCGACTTTTGAGCAACTAAGAACCTTTTTTGGGAGGTTGGCAGCAAAAGCAAAAATTGTTTTTCCAACCCCTTGGTATTTTCCTATTTTGTAAAAATTCTGCTGGCAGCTTGCCAAGCGTCGCGGAAAGGCGAGACTGACATTTTTGGAAAGAGCACATGTTGTTCTCATAGAAACTATTAAAAGTTATTAGCTAACTGCTACGGAAAATTTTTTACAGGCCTTCAAAAATAGGCAAATTTTGAATTTTTGGGGGGTCGAAAATGCCAAAATTTTCAAAATGTCAAAAAAATGCTCAAAAGTGATCCGATTTAGCTCAGATTTTGTGTGGTAGGTGGGATGGACCCTACCTACTTGCATGCAAAATTTGAGACTCCTAGCTCATCCCCATCGCCCAAACGGGGGGTTGGTTTTTCCCCCGACCTCTATAGGTAAATACGAGCAATTTCTTTTGGTCCAGATTTTATACTCCGTTGGCGAAGATGACCTATATACACAATACACATATATATGCTCTCAAAACCAAATAGGAAAAAAACATGATAGGTGCATCTGGCTTATTTTTACTGGAGGTGGAGGAGGTCGGGCCCCCCTAACCAAAAAATTGCCATTAACAGTAAATTTATAAAAAAGTTTCTAGTGTCGCCGGATGTTTTAAGAAATTATTGCCATTTTAACTTGACAAACACCTAGAATTCGTCATTTTTAGCGATTTTTAACCATTTTACACAAAAGCCGTTAAAATTAGCAAAATCGTATTAAAAATAATAATATGCCCTCATAGATTGGGGAGGGGGGACAATAAGCCCCCCTCGCCCCCATAAATTTATAGGCCTAAAAATAAGCCAACAGGTCTAACTTTCGGTCCTTCATATATACCCAACTTTGCCTACAACAAAAGTGGTATCTGAAGTACATATATACGTAGGTGCTACAAAACAAGTAACAATATATATATATATAAAGATGAAGATTTAGCAATGTTCACAAGAAAATCCAAAATCCAATTTTTGCTGGCAATTTCCCAAATGAAGTCCGATCGAAAAACTTTTGGTATATACGTATGGAACGGCAGTGACCCCCTCCACATATGGTGCAAATTTCATAGCGGTAGCCATTGTGCAGTGTGAGTAATAAAAACTTTTTGTGACTGTTTTGTGAACGAATTCACAAAAAAATCAACACCGGATCTGATGTCACGATATATATACAAGAAATAAAAATGCTCCTAAAGAGCAAAGAAAGGAATATGAGTCAACATGGAACATGTAAAATGCTAAATATTGTCGGTTGTAAATTAAGAATAAGACAAGCATGTAAAATGCTAATATGAGTCTGGTGAGGTTGGAACGTGCAGAAGACAAGTTTGTACACGCACCAATATGAGTGCATGCCAAATAGACTCATATTGGCATTATTAGTACAAGTAGGAAAAATGCTCCTTGCAGTCGCATGAAAAAGTTAATATGAGCTATGATGGTCAACATTTAAATGTGTCAAGGACAAGATTTAAAATGTTTAATATGAGCCAACATCTAAATAGGTAGAGGACAAGATGTAAACGGCTAATATGAGCCGCTACGTTTCTCTTGGGCTCATATTGACGCTCATTTAGCTTTTGCTTACTTTTAATCCAACACTGAAATGGCTTGCATGAATAACGACGCATAAACATTAATTTTGCAAAGCTGTACGTAAATGTTTTCTTCTCCACCGCTACATCCAAGTACAGATTAAAGGCCACCATATATATAAGTTAACAAACGAAACCGAAGTCCAATCTAATGAAGAAAAGAAAATTTGGAACTTACACATGTTGTGAAATCTTGAGAAATCACATTTGAAGTTATCATCGCAATCATCACATTAATTCAATATATTCCCAAACCAATCAAATCGTTTATAAACACTGATGCTTATATGCCAACCGTAAACTGTATATATGTTTGCCATTTTAGTCGCGTCAATATGAGCCCAAGAGAAACGTAGCGGCTCATATTAGCCGTTTACATCTTGTCCTCTACCTATTTAGATGTTGGCACATATTAAACATTTTAAATCTTGTCCTTGACACATTTAAATGTTGACCATCATAGCTCATATTAACTTTTTCATGCGACTGCAAGGAGCATTTTTCCTACTTGTCCTCCGTCTAGTTTTTGGGAACGCTGCCATAACTGTGGCAGCAGCAGTCACAAATCCCACCAGTGAATTCCCCATGCCCAATAAGTTTTGCATGCGAAATTTCAGACTTTCAGCTAACTCCAGTAGCTTGAACCATGAACCAGTTGAACCAGATCTGGCCAGCCATGAGTTAGATCAGCGAAGTAACACCACCAGTGAATTTTCCATGCCCAGTGACCTTTGTATGCAAAATTTCAGCCTTCCAACTATCTCCAGTAGCTTGAACCAGGAACTGGTTCAACATTGAACCAGTTGAACCAGATCTGGCCAGCCATGGGTCGGATCACCAAAGTTACACCACCAGTGAATTTTCCATGCCCAGTGACCTTTGTATGCAAAATTTCAGCGTTCCAACTATCTCCAGTAGCTTGAACCAGGACCTGGTTCAACTTTGAACCAGTTGAACCAGATCTGGCCAGCCATGGGTCGGATCACCAAAGTAACACCACCAGTGAATTCCCCATGCCCAATAACCTTTGTATGCAAAATTTCAGCCTTCTAGCTATCTCCAGTAGCTTGAACCAGGAACTGGTTCAACTTTGAACCAGCTGAACTAGATCTGGCCCGCCATGGGTCGGATCACCAAAGTAACACCACCAGTGAATTCCCCATGCCCAATAACCTTTGTATGCAAAATTTCAGCCTTCCAACTATCTCCAGTAGCTTGAACCAGGAACTGGTTCAATTTTGAACCAGTTGAACCAGATCTGGCCAGCCATGGGTCGGATCACCAAAGTAACACCACCAGTGAATTCTCCATGCCCAATAACCTTTGTATGCAAAATTTCAGCCTTCTAGCTATTTCCAGTAGCTTGAACCAGGAACTGGTTCAACTTTGAACCAGTTGAACCAGATCTGGCCAGCCATGGGTCGGATCACCAAAATAACACCACCAGTGAATTCCCCATGCCCAATAACCTTTGTATGCAAAATTTCAGCCTTCTAGCTATCTCCAGTAGCTTGAACCAGGAACTGGTTCAACTTTGAACCAGTTGAACCAGATCTGGCCAGCCATGGGTCGGATCACCACAATAACACCACCAGTGAATTCCCCATGCCCAATAACCTTTGTATGCAAAATTTCAGCCTTCTAGCTATCTCCAGTAGCTTGAACCAGGAACTGGTTCAACTTTGAACCAGTTGAACCAGATCTGGCCAGCCATGGGTCGGATCACCAAAGTAACACCACCAGTGAATTTTCCATGCCCAGTGACCTTTGTATGCAAAATTTCAGCCTTCCAACTATCTCCAGTAGCTTGAACCAGGACCTGGTTCAACTTTGAACCAGTTGAACCAGATCTGGCCAGCCATGAGTTAGATCAGCGAAGTAACACCACCAGTGAATTCCCCATGCCCAATAACCTTTGTATGAAAGATTTCAGCCTTTCAGCTATCTCCAGTAGCTTGAACCAGGAACTGGTTCAACTTTGAACCAGTTGAACCAGATCTGGCCAGACATGGGTCGGATCACCAAAATAACACCACCAGTGAATTCCCCATGCCCAATAACCTTTGTATGCAAAATTTCAGCCTTCTAGCTATCTCCAGTAGCTTGAACCAGGAACTGGTTCAACTTTGAACCAGTTGAACCAGATCTGGCCAGCCATGGGTCGGATCACCAAAATAACACCACCAGTGAATTCCCCATGCCCAATAATCTTTGTATGCAAAATTTCAGCCTTCTAGCTATCTCCAGTAGCTTGAACCAGGAACTGGTTCAACTTTGAACCAGTTGAACCAGATCTGGCCAGCCATGGGTCGGATCACCAAAGTAACACCACCAGTGATTTCCCCATGCCCAATAACCTTTGTATGCAAAATTTCAGCCTTCTAGCTATTTCCAGTAGCTTGAACCAGGAACTGGTTCAACTTTGAACCAGTTGAACCAGATGAACCAGGCGAGATACGGTGTCGGCACTATGCTCATCGTGTTCAGCGACCCCGATTTACTATATGTGGCTACCACCCCGAGGCCGAAAAACGCTGTTTTTGCCCGTTTTTAGACTATTTTCAAATTTTCGGACTTGGAAATTTTTCAGCTTGAAGGCGTCCAAAAACGCTATTTTTTCCATTTTTGACCATCTATAAAAATCGAACCAGATCGAAATTCGGAAAAAAACATAAACTTGCTAAGTACCATTGCCTAGATATTCAAAAAATAGTATAGAAAAATTTTTCCTATGGGCCGTTCGAAAAATCGAGTTAACACCAAATTGGAAAAAATCATGCTGAATACAGAGAAAAAAAAAACCCACTTTCAAACCCGTAAGAGAAAGTCGATTTTTTCAAAGTTCATTTTTTCCGGGCAAGTTTGGTATCATTCGAAAGCTCTAGGCCTGGAGATTTCAAAAATGTAAATATTAGCTCTTAATTCCTTCCCGTTAATTAGTTATGCCTAATTAGCACTTTTCAAAATCCGCAAAGTGCCTTTATAGCTCATATTATGGGGGGGGCTCTCCGAGCTCCCCCATGATTCTGAAGGCAAGTGGTTGCGAATTTCGGTTATATATCACTCGCTTAATGTCAACAAGACGAGACAGGGTAGTTTTAGGGTGGATGACAGGATGCTCCACAGGTTACGCACGTATATACGTATATTGTCACGAAAGTTATCAGATTTAACTGTAAATCTCTGAATACATGAGTTATGCAAACGCTTATTAAAAATGTTATATATATCCGTCCGTCGGCGCATTGTTGACTAACAGCGGTTTAACAGTTTCCTAAGGAGAAAAGTTGACAATGTTGACCATGGTCGGGATAATAACGCTACTTATTCGTCTTAACTCCTGCGTAGAAATATATCCGTTAGAATTCCGCAATGGATGCATGCATTATTGTTTCTTGAAGTCATGCCAATATGAGTCTATTTGGCATGCACTCATATTGGTGCGTGTATCAACTTGTCTTCTGCACGTTCCAACCTCACCAGACTCATATTAGCATTTTACATGCTTGTCTTATTCTTAATTTACAACCGACAATATTTAGCATTTTACATGTTCCATGTTGACTTATATTCCTTTCTTTGCTCTTTAGGAGCATTTTTATTTCTTGTTTATCCACTTTTTACATGTCGTTGACATAAAAGCGTTAAAGAATCATTAAGCATTATATACGTATATATGCATTAAATAGCACAGCACAGCACAGCACTCTACAGCCACTTTGAGCATGCACTTTTATGAGAAAAGTTGCTCAGCTCGCTTAGGGCTTTCATTTGGTACCAAATTTGACCACTTTTGAAAAATTTTATTCTTGACCCAAAATCGCCTAAGTCCACACCCCACCCCACCACAGCACTCTACAGCCACTTTGAGCATGCAGTTCTATGACAAAAGTTGCTCAGCTCGCTTAGCGCTTTCATTTGATACCAAATTTGACCACTTTTGAAAATTTTCATTTTCGACCCAAAATCGCCTAAGTCCCCACCCCACCCCACCACAGCACTCTACAGCCACTTTGAGCATGCAGTTCTATGATAAAAGTTGCTCATCTCGCTTAGGGCTTTCATTTGGTACCAAATTTGACCACTTTTGAAAATTTTCATTTTCGACCCAAAATCGCCTAAGTCCCCACCCCACCCCACCACAGCACTCTACAGCCACTTTGAGCATGCAGTTCTATGACAAAAGTTGCTCAGCTCGCTTAGGGCTTTCATTTGGTACCAAATTTGACCACTTTTGAAAATTTTCATTTTCGACCCAAAATCGCCTAAGTCCCCACCCCACCCCACCACAGCACTCTACAGCCACTTTGAGCATGCAGTTCTATGACAAAAGTTGCTCAGCTCGCTTAAGGCTTTCATTTGGTACCAAATTTGACCACTTTTGAAAAATTTTATTTTTGACCCAAAATCGCCTAAGTCCACACCCCACCCCACCACAGCACTCTACAGCCACTTTGAGCATGCAGTTCTATGACAAAAGTTGCTCAGCTCGCTTAGGGCTTTCATTTGGTACCAAATTTGACCACTTTTGAAAATTTTCATTTTCGACCCAAAATCGCCTAAGTCCACACCCCACCCCACCACAGCACTCTACAGCCACTTTGAGCATGCAGTTCTATGACAAAAGTTGCTCAGCTCGCTTAGGGCTTTCATTTGGTACCAAATTTGACCACTTTTGAAAATTTTCATTTTCGACCCAAAATCGCCTAAGTCCCCACCCCACCCCACCAGAGCACTCTACAGCCACTTTGAGCACGCAGTTCTATGACAAAAGTTGCTCAGCTCGCTTAGGGCTTTCATTTGGTACCAAATTTGACCACTTTTGAAAAATTTTATTTTTGACCCAAAATCGCCTAAGTCCACACCCCACCCCACCACAGCACTCTACAGCCACTTTGAGCATGCAGTTCTATGACAAAAGTTGCTCAGCTCGCTTAGCGCTTTCATTTGATACCAAATTTGACCACTTTTGAAAATTTTCATTTTTGACCACATGACCTCCCACCTACATGACCCTCCAGATGGCAAAGTGGAACCAGCACAGCAAGATGGGTGGGTCCGACGGCAAAAGAGATGCCAGGAATGAGCTGGGCGCACCAGAAAACCCCTATAGACAAAGTTTTGAGGGGCTAAGTACAGTCCTACATGGTATTCCTGGAAGTCGGTACTGACCGGACCCTCCAGACGGCAATTTGGAAACAGCACAGCAAGATGGGTGGGTCGGCGGCAAAACGGAGACCGGGAATGAGCTGGGCGCACCAGAAAACCCCTATAGACAAAGTTTTGAGAGGCCAAGTAAAGCCTACTATGTACCTCCCGGAAGTGGTTACCGACCTGACCCCTGAGACGGTCAAGTGGAACCAGCCCAGCAAATTGGGTGAATCGGGCAGCAAAACTGATGGCGGGAATGGATTCTCCGTCCCCAAAAACCTTTATATTATGCACGATTTGAAAAGTCTATCTTGAAAAATAAGCGAAAAAACTAAGTTCAAAGTCGGACCCAACATTCACCAACAAGGCGATCCGTATATGAAAGTTCACCTTTATGTACCAAATATGTGTATGCACTTACAATGCTTTTGGTTATGTGATTCTGTGAGAAGTGAAGATGGATGCTACGGCTGATAACGATCGTAGTGGCTCAGATGAAACTATGGTTGAATATGAAACGGTGGTCCATAAAAATGGGTTTATTTGATAGTTTATGTATATACCTTTATTTATTGTAAGTTTGGTTTTGGTTTTTCTCTTTGGAGGGCCACTGTGGCGCTGTGGCGCAACATATCAAAAATCCGACTTCAAACGTCATAATCCGGATATATGTCCTTATCAACCATATATAACTTGTCTGGTTTGTATTTGCACAAAGAGCTGGAAAGAAGCTAATCCCAGGCATACTTTTGGCCATTTCGACGTTCTGAGCCGACTTTGTGGCGCCACTGTGGCGCTGCGGCGCACTGTGGCGCGGCGGCGACCACATATATCGAAAGTCAGTAACCTATATATATTGATGATATACCACAATAGGTGTCATCCCGTCGCTACATTCTGTGAAAGAGGCTACAAAATGGTGACATACGAGGGTAAAACGGAGACACCGGAAAAAAAACATCGCCGGCATAACTGCCGGCGGGTGTAACTTTTTAACGGTAAGTGCTACGGGGATGAAATTTTCCAATTATACTAAACTCGACACGGACTTTCTTTTGCGCACAAAATTTGCGCAGGATCTGCGCAGGAATCTGCGCAGCCTCTGCGCAGCGCCTCTGAAGGCTGTCATTGGGGCGTTTTGACTCATAGGGGTCGCTACCGCGACCCCTATGATATAGCTAGGAAATTTGTCTTGTCATGCATGTCCATTGTTATGTAAAAAAATTTCGACCCTCAATTTTTTGCACAGGCTGCTGAACATCAAATTTTGATTCTCGACCCCCGGATCCACTGGGCTTATTCTAGGGATTTTTTCCTGGGGGGGGGCTCTTTGGGGGCCCTCGGGGGCGAGTCATTTTTTGGGGGGGGGGCGAAAATTTTTCAAACTTTTTCTAAAAACATGCTAAAAATAGCGCTGTTTCTATAGTAATCCCCAAAAAAGTTCGTTTTTAGTGCAAAAATAGCGCTTAAATAGGCAGAAATCGCTTTTTGAAAATTTGGCCTTCTGAGCAATTTTTTCAGGGCAAAAGTTGGTACCAAAAGGGGCACCCACTTTTTTGGGGGGGGGGGGGGCGATTTTGGGGGGAACGATTTTTGGGGGGGAAGGGTGTTTTTGGGGGGGCCGCCCCCCCAATAGAATAAGCCCAGATCCAAAGTGGGTACCCAGGCCAATATGCTTGCTCTTTATTATTGATGCCAGGACTTCCTGGCAGGAAGCTAGGAATCCGCTTTTGTGTTCTACTGCTCTAGTAAGCACAGAACAAACAATTTGGCGGAGTAATTTCGCATCTGGAATGGTCACGTGACCAGGGACGGGGTCACGTGCAGGCGCGTAGCCGGGGGGTGGGAATGGGGGATGTCCCCCCGAAATTGTGTTGCCCACCAGGAATTTTCTCCTGCCATGCGTAAAACACCTAGTTTTCAAAAACATTTCGCGCCGTCGGCGCGAAATAAGTGTATAATGGTATATATATATATATATATATATATATATATATATATATATATATATATATATATATATATATGTGTGTGTGTGTGTGTGTGTGTGTGTGTGTTTCGCACTTAAAAAACCAAGTAACAAATATATAGTCATGCGGGAAAAAACCGACTTTTCAGATTTTTGGCCAGAACTTTTTAGTGGTTTGACATATCGAAATGCTGATTATACAGGTAGCTAGGCCTAGTCGTAAGCTTTCTTATGAGCTATAGAACACCTCTCTAGGGTGTGCCGTTAGCGAGAAAAATTGTCCCAAACTGGCGGTAAAAAACCCAATGCGGGAAAAAACCCATATGCGGGAAAAAACCCACCCCAAAAAATTTTTGGCAAGTTGCCAGGAGCATTTCTAACCATTCCAAATGAAAGAGCGGGTTGTTTTTAGTACAACTGCATCAAAATATATCAGTTTTTGCACTAAAATTGAGGTCATATGGTCATTTGAAAATGTTGTATCTTTAACACATAAACATAGGCAAATTTTGGAAATTTTTAAAAATTGTTTATTTTCGGCAGTTTAAGCATCCTATCGTGTAGAAAACGTGTTTTTCTTGTATTTAGAGCCAAGCTAGACCCATTTTAAGGCAAAATAAGCATTTTTGGTCAAAATTGAAATTTTGGCTTGAAATGGCACCGTGTCCGATTTAAACCCCCTGGACCATCGATAACAGTACAAACCCAGGTAAAACCTATACCAATTTAGTCTAAAATTAAACAAATGTATGTATTGGCTTGACCTTTCCGGTCAATGGTTAGAAAAAAAATTAATTTTGAAAAGTGGGTTTCTTCCCGCCGTGGGTTTTTTCCCGCCAACTCCAGGTCACCCCCAGGTCGCACCGGAGGGGTCAGAGCAGTGTGGCATATATCATCATGAAGCGCAACAGATGCCCTACAGGTATATATAATCCGCTTTGGTCTAAGTCCTTCCAGTAGTTCAGGGTGGGACGGCAAAGTTTGCCAAATTTCGGCACGTGGTCGGACCAAAATTTCAAAAAATTTCAAAGTCCCAAAAAATTTCCAGGGAAGCATTGAGAGCTACCATAACACCCTCCAGGGTTATTTTGGATGCTCTTCAAAATAGGCTATTGAAATTCTAGATAGCTCATACCGGTAAGCCCACACTGGGGGTGGGTTTTTTCCCGCATTGGCGAGTGGGTTTTTTTTCCCGCTTGACTATATATACAAGTAACAAAAATGCTCCGCACAAAAGGGGATAATATGTGTGTTGGTCGTCTATGTCTATGTCTATGTCTATGTCTGTCGTTTAATCCGGTTGAGAAAGAAAGTATATGAATCCGACACAGCAAGTTTGGGTGGGTGGTTCTTTGGCGAAAGTTGTTCAGTTCGATGCGGGCCTTCATTTGACTCGAAATTTGACCACTTTTGAAAATTTTAATTTTTGACCCAAAATCGCCTAAGTCCCCACCCCACCCCACCACAGGCCTCTACAGCCACTTTAGGTACGCACTTCTATGACAAAAGTTGCTCAGTTCGATGCGGGCTTTCATTTGGTACCAAATTTGACCACTTTTGAAAATTTTAATTTTTGACCCAAAATCGCCTAAGTCCCCACCCCACCCCACCACAGCCCTCTACAGCCACTTTAGGTACGCACTTCTATGACAAAAGTTGCTCAGTTCGATGCGGGCTTTCATTTGGTACCAAATTTGACCACTTTTGAAAATTTTAATTTTTGACCCAAAATCGCCTAAGTCCCCACCCCACCCCACCACTGCCCTCTACAGCCACTTTAGGTACGCACTTCTATGACAAAAGTTGCTCAGTTCGATGCGGGCTTTCATTTGGTATCAAATTTGACCACTTTTGAAAATTTTAATTTTTGACCCAAAATCGCCTAAGTCCCCACCCCACCCCACCACAGCCCTCTACAGCCACTTTAGGTACGCACTTCTATGACAAAAGTTGCTCAGTTCGATGCGGGCTTTCATTTGGTACCAAATTTGACCACTTTTGAAAATTTTAATTTTGGACCCAAAATCGCCTAAGTCCCCACCCCACCCCACCACAGCCCTCTACAGCCACTTTAGGTACGCACTTCTATGACAAAAGTTGCTCAGTTCGATGCGGGCTTTCATTTGGTACCAAATTTGACCACTTTTGAAAATTTTAATTTTTGACCCAAAATCGCCTAAGTCCCCACCCCACCCCACCACAGCCCTCTACAGCCACTTTAGGTACGCACTTCTATGACAAACGTTGCTCAGTTCGATGCGGGCTTTCATTTGGTACCAAATTTGACCACTTTTGAAAATTTTAATTTTTGACCCAAAATCGCCTAAGTCCCCACCCCACCCCACCACAGCCCTCTACAGCCACTTTAGGTACGCACTTCTATGACAAAAGTTGCTCAGTTCGATGCGGGCTTTCATTTGGTACCAAATTTGACCACTTTTGAAAAATTTTAGTTTTGACCCAAAATCGCCTAAGTCCCCACCCCCACCCTACCACAGCACTCTACAGCCACTTTGAGCATGCAATTCTATGACAAAAGTTGTTCAGCTCACTTAGCGCTTTCATTTGGTACCAAATTTGACCACTTTTGAAAAATCTTATTTTTGACCACTTGACCCCCTACCCGATTTACCCTTCAAACGGCAAAGTGGAGCCAGTCCAGCAAAATGGGTGGGTCGGACGGCAAAACGGACTCCGGAAATGAGCTGGGCGCACCAGAAAACCCCTATGGACAAAGTTTTGAGAGGCTATGCACAGTCCTATATGGTGTTCTTGGAAGTCGGTACCGACTTGACCCTCCCGACAGCAAAGTGGAACCAGCCCAGCAATATGGGTGGGTCCGACGGCAAAACTGCTTACGGGAATCAATTCGCCGTGCCAGAAAACCTTTGTATGAAAGAATTGAGCTTTCTAAGTTGAATACACAGCGAGAAATTTCGATTTTTCATTTTTCGAATTTTCACCATTTTTGACCGGCCACTGTGGTCGCATGGGAAGTGATAGAGAAACGAGACTTAGCTATTTAGTTAGTTCAATATATGTAGTTTCTGAATATAAAAAGAAATCGGCTCCAGCTCCTAACGTTCGAGCTGCGCAGCGACCACAAAAATGGTCACTTTTCGCTCTGAGCCGACTTTGCGGCGCCGCTGCGGCGCTGTGGCGCACCTGCGGCGCAAAAAAAGTAGCGATTCTTAAATGGCGCATGGGGTACTACCAGACCCTATACCCCTTTAGGTCCGGCCTCCGCTGCAGATTACGTGAAAGAGGCGGAAAGTCAAGACAATACGACCATTAAATAGGAGAAACCGGAAAAAAAAAACATCGCCGCCATAACCGGTCCGGGCACAACTT